>JAODAL010004143.1:0-161167 GCA_025379985.1 Phyllomedusa bahiana
AATGTTGTTTTTTTGTCTATTTTTGATGTTTTTTTAAAAAATTCCGTTCATAAATTCGGGAAAAAACCTCCAGGCCTCCCCCCGTTTTCAAAGGGTAGGAAGAGTGATTAGTTAAAGTGTGATGTATGTCTTGAGTAGCAATTTTTACTTGTTCATCTCTCCCTTCTAATTCCTGCAAGATTTTTAATGTTTGTTGTTCCCTAAACATTAGACCTGAAAATTCACTTTCTAAATGTGTGTCAGTATCCCAATTGGACTCTATTTCTTTTTAACCTGAAAAAAAAGTGCCTTTTCACCGTCAACAAAGAAAAAAACGTTTTTTTAGAATGGTTTTCAAACAGATGGAATTCCTGTGTGGGAGAAAAATTTATTCCTTTCCTTAAAACTTGGAGTTGTGCTTCAGTAAGTATTGTAGGAGTTAAATACACTCATTGTCCTCTTTTTGTTGTAGATCTTCCGTTACGTTTTCCTTGTGTTTTTTTTCGGTTGTTTTTTTACGGTGTTTTCTGCCTCCCTGTTTTTTGATGTGTTGTTACGTCCTCTTGTTTCTTCTTGTAGTTGGGATCTGTCCATAAGGGAATTATCCGAGTCGTGTACTTTTTTCTGTTGATAAATTCCCGAAAAACTTATTTTTTTTTTGTCTGTATATTTTCTATTTGGGGTTTTAGTATGGATCTGGTTTCCCCGGTTCCCTTCCCTTTCGCCAAGGTAGACTATTTTTTAGACATAATTTTCCCTGTCTTTTGATACTTTTTTTTTAAATTTTCCCTTTATGTTCGACTCCGTTCTTGCCAGATTTTTATTTATTCTATCTTGTAATTTATCAAAATCTTTATGATCTTTATAATCCTGCATTTTGTTCTTAATTTCCTGTAGTTGTATATCCACTTCTTCTAATTTAGTTGTTTCAAATTCCACTATAAGTTTGATGAGGTTCAAAGAACAATCTGTTAAGACTTGATTCCATTTTTGGATGAAAGTATCTGGATATACAAAAGTGGGATTCTTTTTTATTCTCAAACCCCGGGGTATAATTCCCTTTTCCAGGTATGTGCTCAAAGAATTTCTATCCCACCATAACTTCAATTCTTGACCTTGGATTTTTTCCAATTTATTGAACAAATCCAGGCAATCATCATTTGAAGAACTTGTAGCTAATGTCGTGCTGAACACCTGTGCTAATTTTGCCTTTCTGTCCATGTTAGACAATGCATATATTGTACGCAGTGTAGGAGCTCCCGGCAATTAGCCAATTACTGGGTAGCTGGTGCTTTAAATTTCCCAGATTTGGCATGCACACATCCTAGGCAGCAGGGAGTGTGCACGCTGGCACACAGCAGAGGAGTGCATAAAAGCAGGTGCTGGGAAAGGTAAATTTAAAAGAGCGGAGACTGGGGAAAAAAAGCGAGATGCAGCGCGGCGTGGGGACCCCACCTCGACTAGTGACAGTACACCACCCCAGGCACACCCCCTCTTTTTCACCTGCCAGAACTACGCAACAGGAAATAACAAAGTCCCTGACATCTTGGACAAGATTAGGCCACTGATAAAGTTGAGAAATAAGCAATAAACAATTTCAAATACCAGGATGCCTGACCAATGTCCCCATTTCTCTTCCTCAAGGCGGGATGTACAAAAGTCTTCCCTGGTGCAACACATTAGAGATCAATTGAAGCTACAGTAATCAGATGTTCCAGAGGAATGATATGTTGAGCTACCGAGTCAAAGCCAACAGTATCAGAAGTATGAAAGAGAGATAATCGGCCTTGAAATTATTGGCCACCGGTCTGCAGTGTAAGACAAAGTCAAAGCGAGAGAAGAAGAGAGACCACCTGACCTGTTGAGGATTCAACTGCTGTGCCAACTGAAGAAACAAGAGATTCTTATGATCCATATTTATATTAACAGAAAGTGCCCATTTAGACCTGGCAACATTCAGCCCCAGGAAAAAAAAATTCAAAAAGGAAAACAGGTGATGGTTCTGCCCTTCGGAGGTGAGGATTGCACCACCCTCAAAGAGAAAGGGTTTTTTTGGTTAGGGTGAGCAAAATAAGGGGGAAAAAAGTATTTAGTCACCCCCAATTTTCCCAATTTCTCCACTTAAAAAATGAGAGGGGCCCTGTAATTGACATCATAGGTAGACCTCAACTTTGAGAGACAAAATGAGAAAACAAATCCAGAAAATCACATTGTCTGATTTGGAAATAATTTATTTGCATATTATGGTGGAAAATAAGTATTTGGTCAATAAAAAAGGTGGGCTTAAGCAGTTTTGATCAAAAATATGAACTAAGAACCTCAAACATTTTTCATGTATCCCAGATAGCAGAAATGCTTTTTCAAAATTTCCTATGTCCCCTTTGATAGTTTCTTTAGTTGATAGTGTGCTACTGATATTGGAATGTGTATGTATATTGCTGCCACACCAGTGTGCACCTATGCTCATTTTTTTAAAAAAAGTTTTTTTTGGATGTGCAAAACCATATATTGTTTATAGTTTGTTTATGGAGGAGTGGCTGCCTTCATTTTGGTTTTCTGCACTTCACCCACCTCCACAGATTTTTAAATCAGTGCAGTGTACTTACTTAGAAGCTGGTGCCTTCACTCCCTGAAGTATGGAGGTCTGAACAGTCTCCAAAAGAGGTAAAAAATAGTGTAGGATCCACCTGCATTAAGGTCCCATTAAAGTTTCAGAGGTGGGCTTAAGCAGTTTTGATCCAAAATGTGAACTAAGAACCTCAAACGTTTTTCATGTTTACCAGGTAGCAGAAATGCTTTTTCAAAAATTCTTTTGTCCTCTTTGATAGTTTCTTTAGTTGATAGTGTGCTACTGATTGTAACGGCCGGGATAGTGGATCCAATGGACCATCGCAAGCGGTGGCAACAACCGCGCCAGGGAGCGGAGTCTAAGTAGCTCCTGGTATTCACCAGAGTCCGCCGCAAAGCGGGATGGACTTTCTGCGGAGGGAGTCCTACCAGGTCGCTACCACTGACGCGGCGGGCTTGCGGTGGCGGCCGAGGTGCAAAGAGGTACAGAATCGAGAGGCGGGAACCGTAGTCGTGGGCAGGCAGGAAGGTCAGGGCAGAGATTCGGAAGTCGAGAAACATAGCAAGAGGTCTGGTACATGGAAAGGCAAGAAGACACTTAGGAACGCTTTCTCTAAGGCTCGGGGCAACATAGATCCAGCAAGGAAGTCCCGTGGCCTCACCAATAAATAGGGGCAGCGCCTGGCAACCGGCCAATTATCGGTGCGCTGGCCCTTTAAATTTACAAGAACGAGCGCGCGCCCTAGGGTGTGGGCACGCGCGCCTTGGCCAGCAGGGGATGCGGACGGAGCAGGAACGCGGTTAGGTGAGTGGTTAGGACGAGTGTGCCTGTGGCCCGTCCCGCGGACAGCAGCGCTACCCGTCCCGGGCAGGGACCCCGGAGAGGACACACGGGTGCGCCTGCAACCCACGGGTCGGAGCGTGGGGCCGCTCGTTACAGTACCCCCCCCCCCCACCCTTAGGCCTCCCCCTCTTCTTAGGCCGAAGGATCCTGCGAACAAGGTCCTGGTTCTAGATATTAGACTCTGGTTCCCAGTACCTCTCCTTGGGACCGAAGCCCTTCCAGTCAACCAGGCAGACCCGTTTACCCCTGATGTTCTTCGTGGCCTAGATGTCCTTTACTTCAAACACATCGGAGGACTCTACCACCGGGGATGGAGACGCACTCTTCTGAGAGAATCGGTTCAAGACCAGGGGCTTTAGGAGGGAGACGAGAAAGGCGTTAGTAATCCGGAGAGATGGGGGTAGGCAGAGCTTGTAGGACCCCGGATTAAGCTGCCGGAGTACCCTAAAAGGCCCCAGAAACCGCGGACCCAATTTATAGCTTAGGATCTTGAGGCGTACGTATCTGGAAGAAAGCCAAACCTTATCCCCTGGCTGGAACGTTGGAGGAGGCCTCCTCCTCTTGTCAGCCTGGGTCTTCATGCGGGCAGAAACCCGGAGTAAGGCAAGTCGGGTCTCCTGCCAAATGGCCTTGATGTCCCACACTTGGTTATCCACAGCGGGAACCTCGGAAGCCGTAGCCAAGGGGAGGGTAGGGCGTGGGTAATGACCGTAGACCACAAGGAATGGAGAAACACCCATAGAGAGAAATAACTGGCACTTGTAGTATGTAGTTTTGGGTAATAAATGCAAACGTTTTGGACATAAAGTCTCTATTAGTACCCACGTGTATGTCTGTATGGAGCGGCTTCTCCTTATCCGCTTTAAACTCTTGAGCAGTTCATGCTTCAGACATATATATGGAACAAAGTAGCAAAATTTATTCACCGACGTACATACAAGTGTTAAAATATAGGTAACATATTTGTATCCTTAGCAGTCTTGTTCATGGCGTACCGATATGCAAAGAAGCGTAGTTCAGGCAGGATATAGTGAGAGTCCATGCAGCTGCATACCACACCTGTGGAATACGGAATGCGACGTTTCGAGAGGTAACTCCTCCCTTTCTCAAGCATGCTTAAAAAGGGAAGCTTCACAGATACCCAGCATGCTTGAGAAAGGGAGGAGTTACCTCTCGAAACGTCGCATTCCGTATTCCACAGGTGTGAGAAGCTCAGCCTGGTGAACCGCTATTGTTATGCTACATGCAGCTGCATGGACTCTCATTATATCCTGCTTGAACTACGCTTCTTTGCATATCGGTACGCCATGAACAAGACTGCTAAGGATACAAGTATGTTACCTATATTTTAACACTTGTATGTACGTCGGTGAATAAATTTTGCTACTTTGTTCCATATATATGTCTGTTGCATGAACTGCTCAAGAAACACCCATAGAGTCAGAGTGCCGATGGCTATAGGAGAACTCAGCCCATGGAAGTAGCTCGGCCCAGTTGTCCTGACGACCGGATACAAAATGACACAGGTATTCGCCCAATATCTGATTTACTCTATCCACTTGACCATTTGTCTGGGGATGATAGGCAGAAGAAAAGTCCAACTTGACTTGTAAGCGAGAACACAGGGCCCACCAAAACCTGGAGACAAATTGAACACCCCGATCAGACACGATATGCGAGGGTAATCCATGCAGGCGAAAAATATGCTGGAAGAAATGACCCGCCAGTTGTGGAGCCGAGGGGAGACCAGGAAGTGGCACGAAGTTGGACATTTTTGAGAAGCGATCCTTGCACACCCAGATGACAGAATTCCCCGAGGAGGGCGGAAGGTCCGTGATGAAGTCCATGCCTATGTGTGTCCATGGGGACTCTAGAACGGGCAGAGGGACTAAGAGGCCCATGGGCCTATGGCGTGGGACCTTGTTCCGGGCACACGTGACATAGGAGAGAACAAAGTCCTTGATGTCCTGGAGCAGGGTTGGCCACCAGTAGCGTCGTGAGATAAGGGCATGGGACTTCCGTATCCCGGGGTGGCCGGCCAGAAGAGAACTATGCCCCCACTCCAGAATTCTCCGCCTGAGCGTCGGACGAACATAGGTTTTGCCTGGTGGTACACTCCGGAAAGCCACAGGAGCTGCATGGATCAGCCGTTCGGGAGCAATAATGTGCTGAGACACTGGTTATTCTCCGGTAACGTCAGAGGCACGGGAGAGGGCATCCGCCCTTACGTTCTTTTCGGCTGGAAGTGAATCTTGAAGTCAAACCGGGAGAAAAAGAGTGACCACCTGGCCTGGCGGGGATTCAAACGCTGGGCCGTCTGGCGGTACTGAAGATTCTTGTGGTCCGTGAAGACGTCGAATGGATGTCGAGCTCCCTCCAGCAAATGTCGCCACTCCTCCAGAGCCAATTTGATGGCCAAAAGCTCCCGATCTCTTATGGAATAGTTACGTTCCGCCGGCGAGAAGGTCTTCAAAAAGAAACCGCAAGTGAGTGTCTTGCCCTTGGAACCCTTCTGAGTAAGAATGGCCCCTGCTCCTACGGAAGAGGCATCCACCTCTAAAGAGAAGGGTTTCTCCAGATCTGGTCGGACCAATATAGGTGCTGAGGCAAAAGCTGTCTTTAACTCGACGAATGCTTTCTCGGCTGCCGGGGGCCAACATTTCGGACTTGCGTTCTTCCTAGTAAGGGCCACGATGGGAGCCACCAAAGTAGAGAAATGGGAAATGAATTGCCGGTAGTAGTTGGCGAACCCCAGGAAGCGTTGTATAGCCCGAAGACCGACAGGTCATGGCCACTGCTGCATTGCAGAGAGTTTAGCTGGGTCCATCTGCAGACCTCGATCGGAGACAATGTACCCGAGGAACGGGAGGCTGGCCTGGTGGAACCGACACTTCTCTAGCTTGGCATACAGTCGGTTGTTACGCAAACGTAGTAGAACCTGGCACACCTGTGCCCGATGGGTCTGCATGTCTGGAGAGTTGATCATTATATTGTCTAGATATACTATGACGCAGATGTAAAGAAGGTCCCTTAAGATGTCATTGACAAATTCCTGAAATACAGCAGGGGCGTTGCATAGCCCAAAGGGCATCACGAGATATTCAAAATGCCCGTCACGAGTATTGAATGCCGTCTTCCACTTGTCCCCCTCACGAATTCTGATTAGGTCTAACTCGGAGAACACCATTGCTCCCGGAGCCGGTCAAAGAGCTCAGAGATCAGCGGTAGGGGATAGCGATTCTTCACCGTGATCTTGTTTAGCCCTCTGTAATCAATGCACGGACGAAGTGAGCCATCTTTCTTCTGCACAAAGAAGAACCCGGCACCGGCTGGGGAGGAGAATTTGTGAATAAAACCTTTCTGCAGGTTCTCCTGGATATAGGACGAAATGGCCTGAGAATCCGGCATGGACAGCGGGTAGACCCTTCCCCGCGGGGGGCTGGTTCCGGGGAGAAGGTCAATCGGGCAGTCATACGGTCGATGGGGCGGCAACGTCTCAGCCTGTTTCTCCGAGAATACGTCCCCAAAGTCCAGGTACTCTGCTGTCAGGCCTGGCAGGGCCTTGAACGACTACTGTGGAGAGGAGGTGGACACCAGGCGTGGTGCCACCAAACAGAGGTCCTGACACTCCGATCCCCAACGGAGGACCTCGCCTGTCTTCCAGTCCAGCATAGGGGCGTGACGTTGCAGCAAGGGTAGCCCCAACAGGATCGCCGAGGAAGCACGAGGCAGAGCGTGAAAGGAGACCCTCTCCTTGTGCAAGACCCCTACACGTAGAGACACTGGCCGGGTTACATACTATATGGAGTCGCTAAAGAGCTCCCCACTGATGGAAGAGATAAGCAGGGGCTTCTCCAGGCGGATCACTGGCATGCGGTAACAGGACACCAAAGAGACATGAATAAAGTTCCCGGCAGAGCCGGAGTCCAGGAAGGCAGAGACCCGGAATGGTAGACCAGCATCCGTTGTTACCTCCACTGGCAACATCAATCGTGGAGAGGGAGAGTTAGCACCTAGGGACGCCTCTCCTACGGCTCCTAGGTGCAAGTGTTTCCCGAAAACTGGGGACGCAGCGGACAGATTTTGCGGAGATGGTCCGGACTGGCACAGTAGAGGCAAAGGTTTTCCGCCCGACGTCGAGAGAGCTCTTGATCCGATAAGTGGGCCCGATCTATCTGCATGGGTTCCTCAGTGGAGACCTGCAGAAGCTGCAGCTGGGACCTCTGGAACACAGAAGCCAGACGAGGTAGTCGGCGATGTCTTGCCGAGTCTTGTTCCTGGCGCAGCTCCTCCCGTCTCTCCGTGAAACGCACATCTATGCGGGTGGCTAGCTGGATGAGTTCGCCTAGAGAAGATGGAAGATCTCTAGCAGCAAGGGCGCCCTTAACCCTGCTAGACAGACCCTTCTTGAATGTGGCACAGAGAGCGGCGTCATTCCAGGATAGCTTGGAAGCAAGGGTACGGAACTGGACCGCGTAGTCCCCTACGGAGGAGTCCCCCTGACGAAGGTTCAGGAGCGCTGTCTCGGCGAAAGACGCACGTGCTGGCTCCTCGAAAACGCTGCGGAATTCGGTGAGGAAGGCCTGTAGGTCTACTGTCGCAGGGTCGTTCCGATCCCAGAGGGGGGTCGCACAGGCCAGGGCTTTTCCGGATAGCAGGCTCACCACAAAGGTGACTTTTGACCTTTCCGTGGGGAACTGGTCCACCATCAGCTCCACGTGCATGGAGCACTGAGTAATGAAACCTCTGCAAAGCTTCGGATCCCCATCGAACTTGGAGGGCAATGGTAAACGAAGCTTCGGCCCACGGTTGCCAGCGGGACGGCAGGAGGAGATGCAACCACCGGCGAAGAAGACGGTTGCTGCTGCTGGGACGTCAGAAGTTGTCGCATCAGGGCGGCTAGCTGGTCCAATTGCTGTGCCTGTTGCACGATCTGCTGCGACTGCTGGGCAACAATGGTCGTAAGGTCCGCAAGACTTGGCAGGGGCACCTTGGCGGGATCCATGGCTGGATCTAACTGTAACGGCCGGGATAGTGGATCCACTGGACCACCGCAAGCGGTGGCAACAACCGCGCTAGGGGGCGGAGTCTAAGTAGGTCTCGGTATTCACCAGAGCTCGCCGCAAAGCGGGATGGACTTGCTGCGGCGGGAGTCCTACCAGGTCGCAACCACTGACGCGGAGGGCGTGCGGTGGCGGCCGAGGTGCAGCGAGGTACAGTATCGAGAGGCGGGAACCGTAGTCGTGGACAGGCAGGAAGGTCAGGGCAGGCGGCAGAGATTCGAAAGTCGAGAAATATAGCAAGAGGTCTGGTACACGGAAAGGCAAGAAGACACTTAGGAACGCTTTCTCTAAGGCTCGGGGCAACATAGATCCAGAAAGGAAGTCCCGTGAGCCTAACCAATATATAGGGGCAGCGCCTGGCAACCGGCCAATTATCGGTGCGCTGGCCCTTTAAATTTAAAAGAACATGCGCGCGCCCTAGGGAACGGGCATGCGCGCCTTGGCCGGCAGGAGATGCGGATGGAGCAGGAACGCAGTTAGGTGAGTGGTTAGGAAGAGTGCATCACTTTTTAAACTGATTTGGTAGTTTCTATTCCTATATCGTTGCGCCACTCTCCACTGACACAGGGCATCCCGCTTTCCCCTGTCTTCCACGCACATAAACTTTCAGTGGATATAAATAGTAACAACTTTGTAATTTATTAAATACCAAGAACAACCACTAAAAACGTTTACAGTGGGTTACTTGCGTTTAGCTATACTTAGCAATGTGTGGCCAACAGTCCTGCAAAGTCCATGCATGGCGTATATTTTTCGTGCCTCTCCGGCATAGCAGCTCCAGCGTCTTCAGCGTAGAGCTTCAGCAAGTAGACAGGCGGGCCTTCACCGCGCACGCGCGCGACGTTTCGGGAGATTCCTCCCCCTTTCTCAAGCATGTACAACGGACCTTCGTATACTGCTTTTATACAAACGTGTAAGTAACCGACATATAACATCCATTACTAAAAACATCTACAGAAACATTTTAAAACTCAAATTCTCATTCATTCCTATTGGGGCTAACGTATTCATTCTATGAATCCACCTTGCTTCCAATGTACACCCCTCATTACTCTGTACTCTTTCAAGAACACACCAGCGGAGTTCTGATACATTATGATTATATTCTAAAAAATGTCTTGCCACACTGCTCTCACCAAATTTAATTTTGGTTTCCTCATTATTATCTCCTTGTCTTTTTGCCAACCTGATGTTTGACCGATGCTCATTGAGCCTAGTTTTGATGCTCCATGAGGTCTGCCCCACATACCCTTTACCACACGGGTATTTAAGTAGGTATATTACTCCTTTAGTATCGCAGGTAACACAAATGGCCCTTTTATGATGGAATTGCAATGTTGGCAATTGAGACATGAAAATGTTCCCTTTCGCTGTACATTTAAGAAAATCTGCTTTTTGCTCGTTTTTGTTTCTAAAGTGCTAGACACAATATGAATACCAATTGTCCTACCCTTTCTATATACAAACATTGGTTTGTTTTTAAACAGCTTCCCATACTGAATGTCATTGCTCAGAATATGCCAGTTTTTTCGATAATTTTCCTAATCATCCTACTATACACATCAAAAGTGCTAGTAAACATACATCTGTCCTTTCTTTCTTTTTTATTTTGTGTGTTCATTAAGGTACTACGTTCTTTTCTACCTATATCTTCCGCTATTTTTTCCATTTCTTTCCTATTATAGCCCCTAGCTACAAATTTATCAATCATCTTTCTACTTTGTTCTTCATAAAGCTGGTCTGTGGAACATATCCTTCTCACTCGAGTGAACTGTCCTACCGGGATACCCCTAAAGATTTTTTGGAGCATGATAGCTATTTTTGTGCAACATATTGTTCCTTTCCGCTGGTTTAGGAAAAAGACTAGTAACCAAGCCCTGCTCTGTTTTCTTGACTTCCACATCTAAATAGTGGACGACGTCTTCGCTCATGGTGGCAGTAAATTGTATTAACGGATGCAAATGATTTAAAGTTTGTACAAAATCTCTCAATTCATCACTAGATCCACTCCATAGAACGAAGACGTCCTCCATATATCTGTACCAGGCAGCTACCTGTTTATAGCCCTCTAAAGTGAAGATCCGATGCTTTTCCAATGACGCCATGAATAAATTAGCATAACTGGGGGCTACAGGAGACCCCATCGAGGTCCCCTATAGCTGAAGATAAATATCTTCCCCAAATTTAAAGTAATTTTTAGTAAGCACTATGTCAATCAAAGACATTAAAAAATTGATCTGGGCATTAGATAGTGACGGATCATCACTGAGGGCTTCTCTTACTGCAATAAGTCCATCATCCAACGGAATATTAGTATATAGGGACTTGATGTCCAACGTACACAACCAGCAATTCTGAACATCTGTAATTTTTTCTATCAATTGAAGGAATTGATTAGTATCCTTCAATGAATGTACATCCCTACTTACCAATTTTTGAAGAAAGGAGTCTACAAAGGCGGATATAGGTTCCATAAGGGATCCAATCCCTGAGACGATCGGGCGCCCAGGGGGATTGGATACCGATTTATGCACTTTCGGGACTAGATATAGTATGGGTGTTCTAGGATGAGTACAAATTAACATGTTTTTTATTTTTTGAGTTATTAATCCCTGTTGTAGAGCATTTTCTAATACATCATCAATTATTTGTGTATACTCACTAGTAGAATCTTTAGTTAATTTTTTGTATACAGTGGAATCTGATAATTGGGCTACAGCCTCCTGTATATACTGGGATTTATTTTGCACGACAATCTTTCCTCTGCCCAGGTATAGACACGATTATAAAGGTAGTCCTTTGTGTCCCTTTCAAACTTTTTTATTTTATTTTGGAGCAATTGGATTTTAAAATTTTCTAGAAGGTTGTCTTGATCTTTTTTAGTTTGATTATACTGGTAAATCTAAACAGATTTTTTATAATCTTCATCTATGTTGTTGATTTCCACTTTAATTTTTTCTATATTGGTTTGCAGAAATTGTATTGTCAGATACATCAGGTCCATAGAGTAGTTATTACTGATAGCATACCATTTTTCACGATAGGACTGGTCATCTTGCATGAGCATAGGTTGAAGAGGGCTCCTCAAGCCTCTCGGTATTCTTTCATTTTTCACGTATTCAGTGAGGGTGGAAGCATGAGAAACTAGGCTGGCTTCTTTCTTCCGCAGCTGCTCGAGCTTCCTTGGAAGATTAGTAGGGAGTTCTTTAGTTTGCACCCAATTATATCCAGCCGCATCGGCTTCTTTCAATATGTTAGCCTTCTGGCTTTCTGTGAAAGTCAAGGTTTCTGCCCGCCTGTCAGTAAGACTTGCTACTTCGTCAAAAGACATTATATAAGACAATGATCGACTACCATAGGATACAATAGCACATCACTTTTTAAACTGATTTGGTAGTTTCTATTCATATATCGTTGCGCCACTCTCCACTGACACAGGACATCCCGCTTACCCTTGTCTTACACGCACATAAACTTTCAGTGGATATAAATAGTAACAACTTTGTAATTTATTAAATACCAAAAACAACCACTAAAACAATTACAGTGGGCTACTTGCGTTTAGCTATGTTTACCAGTATGTGGCCAACAGTCCTGCAAAGTCCATGCATGATATATGTTTTTCGTGCCTCTCCGGCATAGCAGCTCCAGCGTCTTCAGCTTGGAGCTTCAGCAAGCAGACAGGCGGGCCTTCACCGCGCACGCGCGTGACGTTTCGGGAGATTCCTCCCCCTTTCTCAAGCACGTACAACGGACCTTCGTATCCTGCTTTTATACAAACGTGTAAGTAACCGACATATAACATCCATTACTAAAAACATCTACAGAAACATTTTAAAACTCAAATTCTCGTTCATTCCCATTGGGGCTAACGTATTCATTCTATGAATCCACCTTGCTTCGCTTTGCAATAGTCACTTCTCTAATGTACACTCCTCATTACTCTGTACTCGTTCAAGAACACACCAGCAGAGCTCTGATACATTATGATTATATTCTAAAAAATGTCTTGCTACACTGCTTTCACCAAATTTAGTTTTGGTTTCTTCACTATTATCTACTTGTTGTCTTTTTGCTAACCTGATGTTTGACTGATGTTCATTGAGCCTAGTTTTAATGCTCCGTGAGGTCTGCCCCACATACCCTTTACCACACGGGTATTTAAGTAGGTATATTACTCCTTTAGTATCGCAGGTAACACAAATGGCCCTTTTATGATGGAATTGCAATGTTGGCAATTGAGACATGGAAATGTCCCCTTTCGCGGTACATTTAAGAAAGTCTGCTCTTTGCTCGTTTTTATTTATAAAGTGCTAGACACAATATGACTACCAATTGTCCTACCCTTTCTATATACAAACATTAGTTTGTTTTTAAACAGCTTCCCATACTGAATGTCATTGCTCAGAATATGCCAGTTTTTTTCGATAATTTTCCTAATCATCCTACTATACACATCAAAAGTGCTAGTAAATATACATCTGTCCTTTCTTTCTTTTTTATTTTGTGTGTTCATTAACCCCTTACCGCCGGAGCCAGTTTTGGCCTCTCTGACAGAGCCCCATTTTTGAAATCTGTCATGTGTCACTTTATGTGAGAATAACTTTTTGACACTTTAACCTATCCATGTGATTCAGAGATTGTTTTCTCGGGAAACATTGTGCTTTAAAATATTAAGAAATTTTGGTACAAAAAATGCTTGTTTATTTGTGAAAAATATCAAAGTATCGTGAAAAATTGGAAAAATTTACCAATTTCAAACTTCAAAAATTTCTGCATGTAAAAAAGATAGATATTCCACTCAAAATAGTTTATAACTAGCATCTAGCATATGTCTGCTGTAGTTTGGCATCATTTTTTTAAATGTCTTTTTTTTTTTTTACAACACTAGGGGGCTTAAAAATTTAGTAGTAATTTTCAAATTTTCAAGTAAATTTGCAATATACATTTTTTAGGGACCTGTCTAGTTCTAACGTGACTTTGATTGACCTGTATGTTAGATAAATGACCTCATCTGAGAAACTAGACCCCTTAAGGTATTAAAAACCGCATTTAGGAAGTTTATTAACCCATTAGGTGTTTCACAGAAATTAAAGCAAAGTGGAAGGGAAATTTCAAAATGTCACTTTTTTTGCAGATTTTCAATTTTTATACATTGTTCACAAGAATACAGTAAATGTGATCAGGGAAATGCAACATAATATTGATTCCCCAGATTCTGCTGTTTACAGAGATATCCCATATGTGGCCCTAGTGCATTATTTGGCTCAACCACAAGCCCCAGAATAGGAGGAGCACCTACTGGACTCTGGGGTCTCATTTTCATTACGATTTTATTTAGGGGCCATTTCAGGTTTGCGGACACCCTAAGGTGCTAAATGTAATAAATGCCCCTAAAAATACCCCATACTGGTAACTACACCCCCTAAGGAATATATACAGGGGTGTAGTGAGTATATCGACCCCACAGTTGTTTCACAAATTTTTTTAGCGTTAGGCTGTGAAAATTAAAAATCATTTTTTTTTACACTAATCTGCAATTTTAGCTGAAAATGTTTAATTTTTACAAGGCATCCTGGTAAAAAAGGACCCAAAACTTTGTTACGCAATTTCTTCCAAGTTCGGCAATACCATACATGTGGGTGTAAACTGCTGTTTGGGCGCATGGCAGGGCGTATAAGGGAGGGAGTGCTATTTTGCTTTTGGAGCGCAGATTTTGGTGGGGCCATGTCGCATTTACAAAGCCCCCAAAGTACCAGAACAGGTGAAACCTTCCAGAAGCCGCCCCATTTTGGATTCAGCACGCCTCATAGATCTCATCTAGGGGTGTATTGTGCATTTTGGGTGCACAGGTGTTACAAATTTTTTTTTTTTTTGCATTGGGCTATGAAAATGAGGGGAAAACGCAGTTCCACCATTGTTTTTTGGGCTTCAATTTTACAGCGTTCGCCGTGCAGTATAAATGATAGGATATCTTTACTATGGGGGTCGGTACAATTGCAATGATATAGATTTTATATAGTTTTTTTATGTTTTATTACTTTTACACAATAGAAATAGGTCTATAAAAAATTGCGTTTTTATGTTGTCCTGTTCTGATAGCCATAACATTTTCAGTTTTCTGTATACGGAGCTGATTATGGGATTGTTTTTTGTGGGATGAGTTGACGTTTTATTAGTACCAATTATGGGGGCATATGCCACTTTGATCACTTTTTATTAAGGTTTTTGTGAGGCATTTTGAACAAAATACAACATTCCTGGTAGTGTTTTTTATTTTTATTTTTTACAGCGGTCACCGTGCAGTATAGCTGACATGCTAGTATTACTCAGCAGGTCGATACGATTACAGCGATACCCAATTTGTATTTTTTTATGTTTTACTGCTTTTACACAATAAAAACACTTTTATTCAAAAAGGAAAACACGTTTTTGCATCGCCATAGTCTGAGAGCCATAACTTTTTTATTTTTCTGTGTACGGAGCTGTGTATGGGCTTGTTTTTTGCAGGATGAGTTGACGTTTTTATTGGTATCATTTTTGTGGGGACAAGACTTTTTGATCAGTTTTAAATCCGTTTTTTGGAAGGCAGGGTGAAGAAAATACTGCAATCCTAGTAGTGTTTTTTATTTTTATTTTTAACAGCGCTCACCGTGCAGTATCCATGACCAGTTAGCTTTACTCTCTGGGTCGATACGATTACGGCGATACCCTATTTATATAGTTTTTTTTTAATTTGGAAGCACTTTAAAAAAAAAAAAGTGTTTTTATTGTGTTAAATAATATTTATGCATCACTGTCTTCTGAGAGCCATAACTTTTTTTATTTTTCCGTATACAGAGACGTGTAAGGACTTTTTGTTTGAGGGATGAACTGACATTTTAATTGGTACAACCTTGGCATTTATAAGAGTTTTTGATCGCTTTTTATTCCAGGTTATGTGCTGCAGGATGTACAAAAATCGCAATTCTGTGACTGTTTCTTGTTTTTGTTTTTTACGGCGTTCACCGTATGGGTTAATTAACATAACAGATTTATAGGGTGATTCGTTACGCACACGGCGATACCAAATATGGGTACTTTATTTATTTTTGATCTTCTTTGGGACGATTGCTGTTTGTAAAGGGGAAAAGGGCAGTGTACATGGTTTAATTTTATTTTTTGTGTTTGTGTTTTACTTTTTTACTTTTTTTTTTACTTTTTCACATTTTTTTTACTTTTCCCCAGTGAGGATTTGTAACAGCAAATCCTCACTGGGGAACAGCAATCATTAGATTGCTGTTTGAAGAGGCGATCTGTGCACAGCGTTACTGCTGTGCAGAGGTCGCCATGGCAACTAGTGACACCATGCCCACAATGCATTGTGGGCATGGTGTCCATAAGGGATCCAATCCCTGAGACGATCGGGCGCCCAGGGGGATTGGATACCGATTTATGCACTTTCGGGACTAGATATAGTATGGGTGTTCTAGGATGAGTACAAATTAGCATGGTTTTTATTTTTTGAGTTATTAATCCCTGTTGTAGAGCATTTTCTAATACATCCTCAATTATTTGTGTATACTCACTAGTAGGATCTTTAGTTAATTTTTTGTATACAGTGGAATCTGATAATTGGGCTACAGACTCCTGTATATACTGGGATTTATTTTGCACGACAATTGCACCGCCCTTGTCGGCTTTTTTGATGACTACAGAAGTATCATCTTTAAGCTGTTTGATAGCGTCTTTCTCTTTTACTGATAGATTTTGTTGTCTATTTAATTTATATCTGTCCCACATTTGAGTAACTTCTGTTACCACTTACTGTTGAAAAACTTCTAATGAGGAATTTTGAATCTCCGGATCAAACTGACTTTTTCTAAACACCTTTTTAGATAAATGCATACATTTATTAGTAGTAATGTATCAGAGCTCCGCTGGTGTGTTCTTGAACGAGTACAGAGTAATGAGGGGTGTACATTAGAGAAGTGACTATTGCAGAGCGAAGCAAAGTGGATTCATAGAATGAATACGTTAGCCCCAATGGGAATGAACGAGAATTTGAGTTTTAAAATGTTTCTGTAGATGTTTTTAGTAATGGATGTTATATGTCGGTTACTTACACGTTTGTATAAAAGCAGGATACAAAGGTCCGTTGTATGTGCTTGTGATAGGGGGAGGAATCTCCCCAAACGTTGCGCACGTGCGCGGTGAAGGCCCGCCTGTCTGCTTGCTGAAGCTCCAAGCTGAAGACGCTGGAGCTGCTATGCCGGAGAGGCACGAAAAACATATATCATGCATGGACTTTGCAGGACTGTTGGCCACATACTGGTAAACATAGCTAAACGCAAGTAACCCACTGTAATTGTTTTAGTGGTTGTTCTTGGTATTTAATAAATTACAAAGTTGTTACTATTTATATCCACTGAAAGTTTATGTGCGTGTAAGACAAGGGTAAGCGGGATGTCCTGTGTCAGTGGAGAGTGGCGCAACGAATATGAATAGAAACTACCAAATCAGTTTAAAAAAGGTGATGTGCTATTGTTTTCCTATGGTAGTCGATCATTGCTTATATAATGTCTTTTGACGAAGTAGCAAGTCTTACTGACAGGGCGGCAGAAACCTTGACTTCACAGAAAGCCAGAAGGCTAACATATTGAAAGAAGCCAAATGCGGCTGGATAAAAATTGGGTGCAAACTAAAAGAACTCCCTACTAATTTTCCAAGGAAGCTCGAGCAGCTGCGGAAGAAAGAAGCCACCTAGTTTTCTCATGCTTCCACCCCTCACTGAATACGTGAAAAATGAAAGATACCGAGAGGCTTGAGGAGCCCTCTTCAACCTATGCTCATGCAAGATGACCAGTCCTATCGTGAAAAATGGTTAAAGCTATCAGTAATAACTACTCTATGGACCTGATGTATCTGACAAAAACAATTTCTGGGAAACCAATATAGAAAAAATTAAGTGGAAATCAACAACATAGATGAAAGATTATTTAAAAAATCTGTTGAGATTTACCAGTATAATCAAACTAAACCCAAAATCAAGACAACCTTCTAGAAAATTTTAAAATCCCAAATTTCTTCCAAAATAAAATAAAAAAGTTTGAAAGGGACCCCAAAGGGCTACCTTTATATCGTGTCTATACCTGGGCAGAGGAAAGATTGTCGTGCAAAATAAATCCCAGTATATACAGGGGGCTGTAGCCCAATTATCAGATTCCACTGTATACAAAAAATTAACTAAAGATTCTAACTAGTGAGTATCACACAAATAATTGATGAGTATTAGAAATGCTCTACAACAGGATTAATAACTCAAAAAATAAAAAACATGTTAATTTGTACTCATCCTAAGAACACCCATACTATATCTAGTCCCGAAAGTGCATAAATCGGTATCCAATCCCCCTGGGCGCCCGATCGTCTCAGGGATTGGATCCCTTATGGAACCTATATCCGCCTTTGTAGACTCCTTTCTTCAAAAATTGGTAAGTAGGGATGTAACATCATGAAGGATACTAATCAATTCCTTCAATTGATAGAAAAAATTACAGATGTTCAGAATTGCTGGTTGTGTACGTTGGACATCAAGTCCCTATATACTAAATATTCCGTTGGATGAATGGACTTATTGCAGTAAGAGAAGCCCTCAGTGATGAATCCGTCACTATCTAATGCCCAGATCAATTTTTTAATGTCTTTGATTGACATAGTGCTTACTAAAAATTACTTTAAATTTGGGGAAGATATTTATCTTCAGCTACAGTGGACCTCGATGGGACCTCAGTGGACCTGTAGCCCCCAGTTATGCTAATTTATTCATGGCGTCATTGGAAAAGCATCGGATCTTCACTTTAGAGGGCTATAAACAGGTAGCTGCCTGGTACAGATATGTGGACGACGTCTTCGTTCTATGGAGGGGATCTAGTGATGAATTGAGAGATTTTGTACAAACTTTAAGTCATTTGCATCCGTTAATACAATTTATTGCCACCATGAGCGAAGACGTTGACCACTATTTAGACGTGGAAGTCAAGAAAACAGAGCAGGGCTTGGTTACTAGTCTTTTTTCTAAACCAGCGGAAAGGAACAATATGTTGCACAAAAATAGCTATCATGCTCCACAAATCTTTAGGGGTATGCCGGTAGGACAGTTCACTCGAGTGAGAAGGATATGTTCCACAGACCAGCTTTATGAAGAACAAAGTAGAAAGATGATTGATAAATTTGTAGCTAGGGGCTATAATAGGAAAGAAATGGAAAAAATAGCGGAAGATATAGGTAGAAAAGAACGTAGTACCTTAATGAACACACAAAATAAAAAAAAAAGGAAGGACAGATGTATGTTTACTAGCACTTTTGATGTGCATAGTAGGATGATTAGGAAAATTATCGAAACAAACTGGCATATTCTGAGCAATGACATTCAGTATGGGAAGCTGTTTAAAAACAAACCAATGTTTGTATATAGAAAGGGTAGGACAATTGGTAGTCATATTGTGTCTAGCACTTTAGAAACAAAAACGAGCAAAAAGCAGACTTCCTAAATGTACAGCAAAAGGGGACATTTCCATGTCTCAATTGCCAACATTGCAATTCCATCATAAAAGGGCCATTTGTGTTACATCCCACGAATGGAAATTTTTTTTTCATGCGAGACAACTGTACCTGCGATACTAAAGGAGTAATATACCTACTTAAATGCCCGTGTGGTAAAGGGTATGTGGGGCAGACCTCATGGAGCATTAAAACTAGGCTCAATGAACATCGGTCAAACATCAGGTTAGCAAAAAGACAACAAGTAGATAATAGTGGTGAAAGCAGTGTAGCAAGACATTTTTTAGAATATAATCATAATGTATCAGAGCTCCGCTGGTGTGTTCTTGAACGAGTACAGAGTGATGAGGGGTGTACATTAGAGAAGTGACTATTGCAAAGTGAAGCAAGGTGGATTCATAGAATGAATATGTTAGCCCCAATGGGAATGAACAAGAATTTGAGTTTTAAAATGTTTCTGTAGATGTTTCTAGTAATGGATGTTATATGTCGGTTACTTACACGTTTGTATAAAAGCAGGATACGAAGATCCGTTGTACGTGCTTGAGAAAGGGGGAGGAATCTCCCGAAACGTCGCGCGCGTGCGCGGTGAAGGCCCGCCTGTCTGCTTGCTGAAGCTCCAAGCTGAAGACGCTGGAGCTGCTATGCCGGAGAGGCACGAAAAACATATATCATGCATGGACTTTGCAGGACTGTTGGCCACATACTGCTAAACATAGCTAAACGCAAGTAACCCACTGTAATTGTTTTAGTGGTTGTTCTTGGTATTTAATAAATTACAAAGTTGTTACTATTTATATCCACTGAAAGTTTATGTGCGTGGTTAGGACGAGTGCGCCAGTGGCCCATTCCGTGGCCAGCGGCGCTACCCTTCGCGGGCAGGGACCCCGGACAGGACGCACGGGTGTGCCTGCGGCCCGCGTGTCGGGGCGCGGCGCCGCTCGTTACACTGATATTGGAATGTGTATGTATATAGCTGCCACACCAGTGTTCACCTATGCTCATTTTTTTTCAAAAAGGTTTTTTGGATGTGCAAAACCATTTATTGTTTCTAATAAAAAAATGTTCATCTTAATATTTTGTTTTATATCCGTTGTTGGTAATGACAGAAGTCAAACGTTTTCTGTAAGTTTTCACAAGGTTGGCAAACACTGTTGATGGTATGTTGGCACATTTCTCCTCTAGAGCAGTGATGTTTTGGGTCTGTCGCTGGGCAACACGGACTTTCAACTCCCTCCAAAGGTCTTCTATGGGGTTGAGATCTGGAGACTGACTAGGCCTCTCCAGTACCTCGAAATGCTTCTTACAAAGCCACTCCTTCATTGCCCTGGTGGTGTGCTTGGGATCATTGTCATTAAGAAAGACCCAGCCACGTTTCATCTTCAATGCCCTTGCTAATTGAAGGAGGTTTGCACTCAAAATATGATGATACATGGCCCCATTAAATCTTTCATGTATGCGGATCAGTCATCCTGGTCCCTTTGCAGAGAAAAAGTCCCAAAGCATGATATTGCCATCCCCATGCTTCACAGCAGGTATGATGTTCTTTGGATGCAACTCAGCATTCTCTCTCCTCCAAGCATGACGAGTTGTGTTTCTAACAAACAGTTCTACTTTGGTTTCATCTGACCATATGACATTCTCCCAATACTCTTCTAGATTATCCAAATGCTCTCTAGCAAACTTCATATGGGCCCAGACATGTACTGGCTTAAGCAGGGGAATATGTCTGACACTGCAGGATATGAGTCCCTATCGGCATAGTGTGTTACTGATGGTAGCCTTTGCTACGTTGGTCCCAGCTTTCTGCAGGTCATTCACTAGGTCCCCCCGTGTGGTTCTGGGATTTTTGCTCACTGTTTTTGTGATCATTTTGACCCGGGGTGAGATCTTGCCCCAGACTGAGGGAGATTATCAGTGGTTTTGTATGTCTTTCATTTTCTAATTATTGCTCCCACAGTTGATTTCTTCACTCCAAGCTGCTTGCTTATTGCAGATTGAGTCTTCCCAGCCTGGTGCAATGCTACAAATTTGTTTCTGGCATCCTTCAACAGCTCCTTGGTCTAGTGGAGTTTGGAATGTGACTTTTTAAGGTTGTGGACCAATGTCTTTTATACTGATAACAAGTTCAAACTTGTGCCATTGCTACAGGTAATGAATGGAGGACAGGAGAGCCTCTTAAAGAAGAAGTTACATGTCTGTGACAGAAATCTTGCTTGTTTGTAGGTGACCAAATACTTATTTTTCACCATAATTTGCAAATAAATTCTTTCCAAATCAGACCATGTGATTTTCTGGATTTGTTTTCTCATTTTGTCTCTTATAGTTGAGGTCTACCTATGATGTCAATTACAGACCTCTCTCATCTTTTTAAGTGGGAGAACTTGCACAATTGGTGGCTGACTATGTACTTTTTCCCCCACTGTAGGTGCTGAGGCAAGTGCCAATTTCAGGCGAGAAAACGCTTCTTACGCTTCTGGTGGCAAAAGTTTGGAGTTACCATTCTTTTTGGTAAGCACCATTATGGTTGCCATCATGGTGGAGAAGTGAAGAATGAACTGCCGGTAGTAGTTTGCAAACCCCAGGAAGCATTGTACGGCCCTAAGCCCAACTGGCCACTGCAGATAATTTGGAAAGATCCATATGTAGGTCTTTGTCAAAAACTATGTATGCATGTTCAAAGATGCACTTTTCAAGTTTGGTGTAGAGATGGTTGCTAGAAAAGCATGAAAGAACCTAGCAGACATGGCCCGGAGGGTTTAGAGATTAGACGAGAAGACCAAGATATCATCAAGATACATGAGCTCACAAACGTATAGGAGGTCTCTGAAGATCTCACTGACAAAGTTCTGAAAACATGTACCCTGCTATGCAATAAGTTGCTCTATGCTCCTTGTATCAGTTTCACCAGCTTTCCGTGTTGTCGGCAACAACTTGAATAAGGTGGAATCTAGGTGAAGTATAAAATGTCTTCCTTTTTTCAAAATATATCCATAAAAATGCTGAAATATGGCAGGCAAAATATAACAACCAAATGCTCCAAAATCCACTGAAATGTTTCAGGTCTATACTAGACCCTTGTTCATAGTGTAATGTGACAACATTTTTTATGAATATATTTTATGGATATATTTAAATAAAGGAAGAAGTTTTTATACTACACCCGGATCCCACCTGTTTATTCTCAAGAGCATTTCATAGGCCAACTGGCATCACATGATACTCAAAGTGTTCATCACGGGTATTGAAGCTGATCTTCCATTTGTTGACCTCATGAATACTATTCAAGTTGTAGACTCCACGTAGGTCAAGTTTAGTGAAGATTTTCACTCCACGTCGATGATCAAAGAGCTCTGAGATTAGGGGTAATGGATACTGGTTCTTTACGGTAATCTTTTTCAGTCCATGCTAATCTATGCAAGGGCAGAGAAGAAGCTGGCACTGGCAGGAGAGGACGACTTGCGGAAGAAGCCTTTCAGCAGATTTTCCTTAATATAGGTCGACATGGCCTGGATCTTGGACACTGACAGAGAGTAGACTCTACCATGTGAAGGAGTTGTACCAGGCAAGAGGTGTATGGGACAGTCGTACTGTAAGCTCAATGTGGTGGAAGAGTCTCTGCTTGTCTCTCACAGAATAGATCTGAAAATTCCTAGTAAGGAGTAGGTAGACCTGGCAAAAGAGTTGAAAGTTTCAGTGGAGAATGGTTATATTCCAGACAAGGTGCCATAAGGTATCGTGAGTGGCAGTCAGATCCCCAACGTATGACTTCATTCGTTTGCCAGTTGAGCACCAAAGCATGGCGCTGCAGCCAAAAAAGTCCCAGCAAAGGTTCTGAGGAAGAATGTGGACATGGAGCACCATCTTCTCCTTATAGTAACACCCCTATGTGGAGGGTCAGAGGCTCACTCCAAAACAGAATGTAATCCCTCAAGCTTTCTCCATCAACGGAGGAGATGTCTAAGGAATTATCAATGTGGATCACCAGGAAACATACTTGGAGACCAGAGAGGCGTCAATGAAATTCCCGGCAGAACCAGAGTCCATGAAGGTAGTGGCTTGGAATAAGATACCAGGTGGAGAGCTGAAAAGGACCGGCATGGTCGCAGATAGGGACACCTAGGGATGCCTCTCCCACAAAGTGTAGGTAAAGGCATTTCCTGGACTCAACAAACAGTTCATATGGTAACGCTTGGACTTGCTGCAAAAAAAGGAAAAGGCTTTGCTGATGTCAATGGGATAGTTATTGCTCAGTCAGTTGGGCTCTTTCCACTTGCATAAGTTCCTCTGGTGACAATATTGGTTATTGAAGTGGAGCAAGACGGATAAGTTAACATCGCAAGACAAGTTCGAGTTTTTGGGGAAGATCCTGTTGTCTCTCTTCAAACCAGATGTCTATTTGGATGGCTCGATGATTAACCCTTTAAGGCACCCTGACGTTCCTGAACGTCATGGTTCACTTCCTGTTAATGCACCCTGACGTTCCAGGAAAGTCATGAAAGCTTTCTGTCTCCCTGTGCAGAGATAAGGTGAAAGCTCTATGCTAATTGCTGTTTCTGAAAGCTAATTAGCACATTTACACAGCAGGTGATCAATCACAGGAGTCCTGTGATCCCCTTTGCCAAGGATCGCTGGGATTGGTCAGTCAGTCTGCTGACTCAACAGCTGATCCATGTCCCTGCTCTACTCTGTGTGAGAAAGTGAGGAGATGGTATTTCTGTGCTGGGTCCTAGTGCCCTGTTCTGTGATCTGGGCTGTCACAGCCTGAAATACTTTATTAAAACCCTCCACTGCCTAATCACTTTTACTGCCCCTGTGATCTATTTGTGGGCAGCTGTCTGATCAGCAGTTTGCCACTTTCAAGTTCCAGCAATTTTCTGCCAGTGTTCAATCACTGGCTCATACAGAGAAAAACACACAAAAAAAATTAACCCTTCATTGCCAAGTCTGTTCCCTCACTCATATTGTTTAGCTGTCTGATAGTTAAAAAGACAGTTTGTAAACTTTGTTCCACATCTGTCACTGCCCATCATACTCCAATAAACCCTTTGAAAAATATACTAAACAAGAAGATGCTCCTTCAATTCTGAGGCCGTGGAAGATTCAAAAAGCGATATGGGCCAAAAGTGGGATATTTCTAAAAACTGCATAATACGGAGAATCATTATTGAGTGGCAATTTCTTGGCAATATCTACAGGGTTCCAATGAATAATGAACAAAAATCGAAAATCTGCAAGAAAGTTAACATTTTGAAATTTCACCTTTGGATTTCATTCATTTCTGCGAAATTCCTAGAGGGTTAATAAACTTCCTAAATGCTGTTTTGAATATGTTAAGGGGTGTAGTTTCTGAAATGAAGTAATTTATGGGGGTTTCTAACATACAATCCCCTCAAAACCACATCAGAAGTGGCTTGGTTCCCAAAAAAAATCTGTTTTGCAAATTTTCTTGAAAATGTTAAAATTTGGTACTAAATTTCAAAACCCCCAAATGTCTTAAAAAATAATAGGATGTTTAAAAAAATCATGCCAACACAAAGTAGACATATGGTAGTTGTTCATTATTTACTATTTTGTTTGGTGGATATGTGTCTTGCACACGGGAAATGTTTAAACTTTGAATTGGCAAATTTTTCCAAATTTTCAAAACATTTCGATATTTTTTCACACCTAAACAAGGATTTTATCAACCAAAATTAATTCCCTAAATTAAAGCACAATATTTCACGAGGAAACAATTCTTGAACCCACATCGATAGGTAAAAGTATTGAAAAGTTATTCACAGATAAAGTGGCACATGTCAGATTTGAAAAAAAGGGCTTGGTCCTTAACTCCAAAACAGGCTTAGACCTTAAAGGGTTTAGCTCACCCAGAGAGGAAGGGAGGTCTCGACCGGCCAGTTCATCCTTTATCCTTCCTGCTAGTCCTTGACAGAAGGTAGCAACGAAGGCCTCATTGTTCCTTCCAAGTTAAGATGAGAGCGTGCAGAACCGCATCGCATATTGCCCAACCATGGAGTTGCCCTGAGAAAGGCAGAAACTGTAGTAAAGGATGATCATCCAGGTCCCTCAAAGACTTCCCAGAAGGGTGCTAGGAACTCATGGAGATTAGCAGTAATGTGGTCCCCTCATTCCCAGAGAGATGTGGCTAAGACAAGAGCTTCGTCCAACACGAGGATTATAATAAAGGCTACCTTGGTTCGCTCAGAGGGATATTGGTCAGCCACCATCTCCACAGAGATAGTACACTGGTTAATGAACGCTTTACAGGTTTTAGAGTTCCAGCCAAATCTTCTCGCAATTACAGATGCAGCTTGGGCCCAACAGGTGCAGAAGGAGGATGGCACAGGTGGTGGTGAAGAAGCAACTGAAGATAGGTTAACTGCAAGGAAGTGCATCATGGTGACCAGTTGATCGATGCGATGGCTTTGCTGGGCCACAGCAGCCATGACATCTTGTAGCTCAAGCAGAACGACCCTTGCAGAATCAAAGCCATGTGTACTGTTGCAGGATTAGTAGTGGATTCATTGCACCACTGCAAGTGGTGAAATAAGCCGCGTCAGGGAGTGGGATCTAAGAAGCCTCTAGGTATTCACCAGAGCCCGCTGCAAGGAAGCTTTAACTTGTGCGGAAGGTGACTCGAAGGTTGACAGGCAGGTGCGTGGTAGGGGACAGGCAGGAAGGTCAGGGTAGGCGGCAGGCATTGTGGTCATTATAAACAGACAGGAAGGTCTGGTATTCAGAATGGCAAGCTTCAGTAAGCGATAAACCAACTCTCCAGGAACACCAAAACAACACCGACAAAAATGTCACGCTGGCCCTTTAAATTTCACAGAGCCGCCGTGTCCGTGCCCTAGGGAACAGGAGACATACATGTTGGCACACAGCAGAGGAGAGCAGAGAAGCAGGAGTGGGGAGTGTTAAGTCAGCAGCAGGGAGCCAAAAAAAATAAGTGCATGCCTATTGTCCTGTAGCCCATCCCAGCCTTGTACAGGTCTACAATTTTGTCCCTGGTGTCCTTACACAGCTTTTTGGTCTTGGCCATGGTGGTGAAGTTGGTGTGTGATTAATTGAGTGTGTGGACAAGTGTGTTTTATACAGAAAACAAGTTCATACAGGTGCAATTAATACAGGTAATGAGTGCAAAGTAGGAGGCATTCTTAGGCCATGTTCACACGGCTTAAAATGGGTCGTATTTCGGTCCGTAATTACGCGCCGAAGTGCGCAAATTACGGGCTGAAAACGGCCCATTCATTACGGTAATCCACAGTTCTCATAGAGAACTATGGATTACGTCTCCTCTCCCTGCTCGGTGAATACGACGGGCGGGGAGATAAGTGACATGTGAATTACCAGCGGCGTATACGTGCCGCTGGTAATACAAGTCAATGGGCCGCCCCCGTCCACACGGCGTAATTGCGGGGTGTAATTACGTCCCGCAGTTAAGCTGTGTGAACATAGCCTTAGAGAAAAACTAACAGGTCTGTGGGAGCTAGAATTCTTGCTGGTTGTTAGGTGATCAAATACTTATTTCATGCAATAAAAAGCAAATTAATATTTTAAAGATCATATAATGTGATTAACTGGATTTTTTTTTTTTTAGATTCTGTCTCACACAGTTAAAGTGTACCTACAATAATATTTACAGACCTCTCAATTCTTTGTAGGTGGGAAAACCTGCAAAATTACCAGTGTATCAAATTCTTTTTTTGCCCACTGTACATACATATTATTATGGCACTTACTACTTTCAGTGTCAGTAGTGCGCATCTCACAAAGGAAATCATGTGTCATCACTTGGCTTATTGGGTACATAAGGTGTCTGATGGACATCATTGCTCTTGGTAAAATAGCTGATTTATTAGAGTTACAAAAGGGTATGATTACTGTCTCTCAGGTGAAGAGTGGCAGTATTTCTGAAACTGCACAATTTACATGTTTCTAAGGTGAAAATGTATTGTGAAAAAACAAATGGCACCATTGCGAATAAGTGATATGAAAACTGTGGAGTACCGTGTGCATTTAGGATGACATTTCCCAACACGGCAATGCCAGTTTTTTGGTCTATATTGCGCTAAAACCACTTTTGACGCCATATTTTGGATATAAATGAACTGTTGTACACCAAAAATTACGTGCTGTGAGCCTCCACAATGAAATGCGCCCATTGAGGCACATAACATATCATTAAAAGTGTATGTGTGTTAGGCGCATTTCACATTTTACAAGTATGTGTTAGGCGCATTTCAAATACTTGTAATGATAAGCTATACGCCTCCCTGTGCAATGTTCCTCGATAGCGGCATTACATACGCTTCTAATGATATGTTATGTGCTGAGATTTACGCTAAAAACTGATGTAACACCACCAATTTTATGACATCTCACCCTTAGTGTGAGAGGTGAATGTTGTTATAAAAGGGTAGACTGAAAAAATTACAGTAGAGCATCTCACCGGTAAGAAACATCAGAAAACAAACACCCTACAACCATTGCTGGAAGAACACAAGCTGGTGATGTCAGTGTTATGGTCCGGGAAATGTTTCTATGGTATGCTCTGGAATCACTCATCTATGTAGAAGGCATTCTCAACTAATTTTGGAGATGAATCCAACTTTGCAGATCACATACACACATACATGCTGATCTTTTCTGGAGTGAATGGGATCTTCCACATTACACTACAGCATATCACATAACTAGATATGTCCAACAATGGTTGAAAGACAATTACCAAGGCTTTTGACTATTACCCTGACCCTCTCATTCTCCAGACTTGAATCCAATTGAGAATCAGTGGGACCACCTCAATCGTCATGTTCACACTATGGATCCTTCAGCGGCTGTGGGAAATACTGCAGTCAGCATGGCTCCAGATATCTGGGACAACCTACAGCACCTTATTGAGTCACTCCCATCCTGTCTAGCTTCTTTCCATGTTGCACATGGCAGTTACTCTGGATAGTAGCTGCTGGTCATCATAATGTAACTCAACTCTGTTTTTATCTCTGATGTGCAAGTGAGAGACAGCTGCCTCGCCTTAATCACCACAGCAGTCCCTACAGGGCCTTAATGTGATTAATTATGCGTTTTTAGGCCGTGTTCCCACGGCTTATTCAAGCCGTAATTGCGAGCCGGATTGCGCGCCGGCCCCATAGACTTGCTTTATCCACGGCGCGTATTGTGCCTGGATAATATGCAGGTGACTTTCTCCCCGCCCGGCGGATTCGCCGAGTGGGGAGGAGCGACGGAATCCACTGTTCTCTATGAGAACTGTGGATTACCATAATTACTGCGACGGATTGGAGCCGTACTGCAGCGCAAATCCGGCACGCAGTACGGCTCCAATCCGCGGCAAAATAAGCCGTGTGAACGGCCCCTTACAGTGTGATCAGCAAAATGTGGCATGGTTGTCACATGACCGGTGATTCAGGGGTTCAGCTGTCTGGTGACAGCTGGGCTCCTGATCTGACAAATAAAACAGGAGAAACCCCCCAGCCGTTTAATCCCTTAAATGCCATGGTCAATAGAAATCACACCATCTAGGAGGTTTCAGAGGAAGGCGGTCCTTTTGTCAGCCTAATGATAGGATGCTTATCACTTTTATATTGTAGTGCAGTGTATTATATGAGCGATTAAACAACTAAACAAATAGTAAGCAAAATGGTTTAATAAAGATAAGAATAAATACAAATCCAGAGTAAAAAAAGAGAATACATTTAATATGAGAAAAAAAAATAAAACATAATAATGGTAGATATACTGTTTTTGTTTCCATTCCTTCTTGAAAAAGTTACTCAATAAGTTACAGTATCCTCAAAAAAGTGTCATTAAAATTAAATTAATTCTGTAAAAAAACAAGCCCTAATATGTTAGTATCGATAGAAAAATAGAAAAGTTATGGGTTTTGTAATGTAATAATAAGAAAGTTACCTTGTCATTAAGGCCTAAAATAGGTTAATTCATCAATTCTTCACTGTGGGTATTTACCATATAACTGTGTCTTTATGTGATATAATGTTGTTAATAAAATTAACTGTTAAAGAAGAAAACTACACCATATATAACTGTTTCTATGTGACATTTTCATGTTGTTGTAAATAATGCACAGACACTGATGGAGGAAGTAATACTGGAGAAGTTCTTCCCTCAATAATCTATTCATACATGGATACCAGGGGTCATATGGCTTATGTGTGGTGGGTCATATGACTGCCACCATGTTTATTCCATCCATATGTTACTGCATGAAAGTCATTACTATCAACTGGAAGGTGGTCTGTACCTTTTTTTCTATATAGGGGCCTACTACATTGGTATAAAATAAGGTATAATAACAGAAGGGGACATGTATGAAAATTGTCTAGGTCTAAGACTTTCTTTGTTACCAATAACAGCCAAAAACTATGTGAAATGATGGGGGAGCTCTGATTGGTTGCTTTGTCTTGCACCTAGACAACTTCTAACAGCTCTTTCTAGCTCTATAGATATGAGCTTGTTTGTTTGCAGTTTAAGCAAACCATTTATCCTATCAATGAGGTCTGCTGTCTGAGGGTGAAAGAAAATTTGATAACATCCCCGTCATGTTCTATCGCTGATTCTCAGATCCTTCATCCTGTAAAATGAGGGCTAATCTCAGATTGAATTTCCTGTAGAGCCCATACCACACCTCCAGTTGCTGCACCAACTTTAAAGTAGTCTCTTGGTTTGTCTATTTAGAAGGACAGGGGACCAATACATCTGAACATGTATACATTGCTGTGACACAGTAACACACATGGTTTAATCCCACTGGAAATGCTCCAAAAAAGTAATACCCGACATTTTTATAATGTCCTCTGTGTGGTTGTTGTCTCCAATATCTATGCTTGACCTCTTGGCACAGTAAAAATTTAGATATGATGTTCCTGCTGTAATGCATCCTTCAATGTTAAAGAATGCCCTTTATGCCTGCTTGAAGGTAGCTTGAGCTCAACCATAGCCACTTTGTATGTAAACCCACTTATCCAGTACTATCAATTCTATATTTGATAATATGCTATAGTGTTGCTAGGCACCTTAGTGTGACCTTTGACATGGTCCACTTTAACTGTCTTTTTGTTTCCTTTCTCCCATCATTTGCTCTATAATTCTGAACTTCCCCAGAGTAGCTTGTCTATACGGTCTTTTTAGTTATGTTCACATCCAGGTATTAGGACCCTGGATGTGCACATGACATCAAATTAGCCACATTATCAGTGTAGAATAGATGAACACTTACCCCCCTCTGCTCTGTTTGCTTAAGAATCATTAACATAGGCATATATTCTGCTAGCTGACTTGATCCACCATTACTTGTTTTATAGAGGATAGTCTCTGCAGAGATTTGTATGGCGGTCACTGTTCGATAGCATCCCTCCTAAGTCACTTTGGCTAAGCTACCTGTGAACCATCATTTTTTTTCTTTATCTTTCATTTAACTGAACCAAAGGAACAGCTTTCAAGTAAGCCCCTTCTTCAATTTAATTAATTCTACATCAAAACTGCCAGCATACAAAATGAACACAGACATTAAATGGGTTGTATCTAGAGATGGGCAAATTGATTCTAACGAAGTGGAATTCGTTTAGAATTTCAGGAAAACTTCGGTTCGGAACGAAGTCGAAGTTTGGGGGACTTCGCGTGAACGAAGTGTGCTTTTGATTGATAAAATAGCTGCGAGCACATGGCGTTACATGGGGCAAAGCACTCTGGGAGGAAGAAGGGCATAGCCTGCATGACATGTGCAGAGATGAAGCCAATCAGAGACCAGCGGGATTCTGTGACGTCAACGCACTATATAAGTCCGGGCGCGACGCCGGGAGCTCACACTCCTCTCACTGTACTGATTAGGGAAGGTGCTGCCGCGGCTGATTGTGATGGCTCTCACTGAAGTACTGATTTTTATACAGCGATTTTTGTGGGGTGTCTCAGCTTGTCTCAGAGACTGTTCTCTTAATGTTCTATTTCTGATTTTTTGGGGTATTGGATCTGAAATCCAGTGTGCGTCCACTGCAGCTGCATATACATTCAAATATCCAAGTGGGATCTAAGCCAGTTCCTGTTGTATTCATTTAAAGAAACAGTGTTTTTACAATACAAATACCACTTCATTTTTGGCTGCTCAATTCTATTGCGCAATTTACAGGGGTTAATTAAGAGTTGTTTTGCTGGTGTGCTGACCCCAAGAAACCGTCATTTTCAACGCCAAAATATATACATTTTTCCTGTAGCATAATTCACAAGCGAAGGTTAATTACAATTTTATCTCTTGTTGTGTGGCGTAGAAAACACACAATTGTAACACGCTACAAAGCTACTAGTTTGTGGTGGCCCAATTGTTTGGCGCAATTTACATCCAGGGGTTAATTAAGCATTGTTTTGCTGGTGTGCTGACCCCAAGAAACCGTCAATTTCAATGCCAAAATATATACATTTTTCCTGTAGCATAATTCACAAGCGAAGGTTAATTACTATTTTATCCCTTGTTGTGTGGCGTAGAAAACACACAATTGTAACACGCTACAAAGCTACTAGTTTGTGGTGGCCCAATTGTTTGTCGCAATTTACATCCAGGGGTTAATTAAGCGTTTTGCTGGTGTGCTGACCCCAAGAAACCGTCATTTTCAACTCCAAAATATATACATTTTTCCTGTAGCATAATTCACAAGCGAAGGTTAATTACAATTTTATCTCTTGTTGTGTGGCGTAGAAAACACGCAATTGTAACACGCTACAAAGCTACTAGTTTGTGGTGGCCCAATTGTTTGGCGCAATTTACATCCAGGGGTTAATAAAGCATATGTTTGCAGGTTTGCTGACCCCAAGAAACCGTCATTTTCAACGCCAAAATATATACATTTTTCCTGTAGCATAATTCACAAGCGAAGGTTAATTACAATTTTATCTCTTATTGTGTGGCGTAGAAAACACGCAATTGTAACACGCTACAAAGCTACTAGTTTGTGGTGGCCCAATTGTTTGGCGCAATTTACATCCAGGGGTTAATTAAGCGTTGTTTTGCTGGTGTGCTGACCCCAAGAAAGCGTCATTTACAACGCCAAAATATATACATTTTTCCTGTAGCATAATTCACAAGCGAAGTTTAATTACAATTTTATCTCTTGTTGTGTGGCGTAGAAAACACGCAATTGTAACACGCTACAAAGCTACTAGTTTGTGGTGGCCCAATTGTTTGGCGCAATTTACATCCAGGGGTTAATTAAGCGTTGTTTTGCTGGTGTGCTGACCCCAAGAAACCGTCATTTTCAACGCTAAAATACATACATTTTTCCTGTAGCATAATTCACAAGCGAAGGTTAATTACAATTTTATCTCTTGTTGTGTAGCGTAAAAAACGCCATTGTAACACGCTACAAAGCTACTAGTTTGTGGTTGCTCAATTCTTTTGCGCAATTTACATCCAGGGGTTAATTAAGCGTTGTTCTGCAGTTGTACTCAGTAAAAGAAACTTTGTTTTTCACCGCCACAGAAGAAATTCTGTAGCATAATTCATATCCGAAGGTTAATTAAGCCTGTTTGTGCTTTTATATTCAGTAAAATACACAGAGTTTTTAAACGGCACATACAAGTCAATTTTTCCTGCCCATTTGTGGAGCGCAATTTATATCCAAGGGTTACCCAAGCTTCTTAGTGAGTTCATTTGGAGTCAAATACAGGGTGTGTATTTATCATATACAGATATCTTCATCAAACAGTGTCTGTACATTTTAGAACAAACAGTATGTCAGACAGAGAGGTGGCAGGCTCTTCACCTGCGAGTGGTAGAGGCACAAACATTCCAGGCCCAGGTCGCAGCACAGCAAGGGGACGTCGCAGCAGGAGTCACTCGGTGAGGCCACAACTGCCACTGTCATCTAGCGGCCGTGTGTTGACCAGCAACCCAAGGGTTCTTGATTGGTTGTCAGGTCATCCACTTCCTCCCATAGTACATCTGACAACCCCAGCCAAGAGTCCGTGGGATCGTCAGACACAACCCTTAGTTGGCATGGCCCGGGAGCGGGTCAGCGGCCCCCACCTGTCCTCAACCCGCCTCTGTCCCATCCGGTTCCCTCAGCCAGAGATCTACTATGTGGTCTGGGCTCAGCGCCACTCTATAGCGAGGATGAACAATTTGAGGAGGGCAGTCAGCAGCTACTTGGCAGCGAAGAAATGGGGCCAATATCCCCTGCTTCTTGCAGTAGGCGGCACAGTATAGATGTTGAGAGTGGCATGGGAGGTCATGTTGTGAGGGGTCAGCCTCTGCATACCAAGACCGGTGATGAGGACAGCAGTGACGATGAAACACAAATAGATGATGATGTAGCCGACCGCACTTGGGAGCCGGGTGAGGCAAGGGCTTCATCATCGTCAGGAGAAGAGGGCGTCAGCTTGCGCGCCAGGAAGCGGCGCAGCCAGCAAGTGGGTCGTGTGGCCGTGAGTCAGCAGGATAGCAGCAGTGTGAGGTCGGGAGCCAAGCGGCCACGCGGGAAAAAACCCACTTTGCAGGTCCAAGAAAGCAGCGGCACAGGGGCTCAGCGAGGCAGCGGCGGAAGTAGTCACTCAGTGCGGAGCGTTGGTGGTAAAATCAGCTACTCGGCGGCGTGGCAGAACTTTGCTAAGTCACCGGAGGAGCCGAATATGGGTATAGGTAGAATCTGTAAGCAGAAAGTGAAGCGTGGCCAGGGAGCTAACATTGGCACCATGGCCCTGCGTCAACACATGCACCGTCACCATCCGGTGGCCTGGGAGAAACGTGGCTCAGATGTGGTGGTCCATCCTGCCGCCGCAGCAACAGCAGCAGCAGCGCCCAGTGGCACGCATGCCATTGCAGCCAGTCAAGGCTCCACCACCTCTGCAGAAGGGAGCTGTTTCTCTTTGACATCATCTCCCGGTCCAGATGCCATCCTAAGGTGTAGCAGCTGACCGTGCTCCTGTCCAAGTTGTTGGTACTGCAGTCCCTCCCTTTACAAATGGTGGACTCTGCACCATTCAGAGAACTAATGGCTTGTGCCGAGCCGAGATGGAGAGTTCCAAGCCGTATTTTCTTTTCCAAAAAGGCAGTACCAGCACTTCATAAATATGTAGAACAGAAGGTGGGCCAGTCCTTAAGCTTATCGGTTTGTTCCAAGGTGCACGGCAGCGCGGACGTCTGGAGCTGTAACTACGGTCAGGACAGTACATGTCCTTTACGGCCCATGGGTGAATGTTGCTTCCGGCCCAGGCACACCAACAACTTGGACTGGAGACGCCGCTTTCTCCTCCACGTGACAAACTGCTGCTCCTGCCAATGTCCGCCTCCTCCTCCTCCACCACCACCACCATCTCAGCCTCCACAAGTACTGCTCCATCATACCACATGTGTGGGGCACAGCGGTGTCAGGCAGTTCTACACCTGGCTTGCCTCGGCGAACGAAGTCACACAGGGGAGGAACTGCTCCGCGTCATGCAGCAAGAATTCGATGTGTGGCTTTCTCTGCGCCAACTGCAAATCGGAACCATGGTGATGGACAATGGGAGGAACATGGTGTCTGCGCTGCAACTCGAGGAGGGATGGTCCATGCGCCCTGCATGGCGCACGTGTTCAATCTGGTTGTGAAAAGGTTCCTGAAGTCTTCCACCGATCTTCAGAACATTCTGAAAATGGCCAGGAAACTGTGCATGCACTTTATCCATTCATACAAAGCCAGGAACACCCTCCTCGAGTTGCGACGGCAGAACGGCCACCTCCAACACACTCTGATATGCGATTTTTCTACCCGTTGGAATTCCAGCCTGCACATGTTGGACCGACTGTATGAACAGAGAAAGGCCATTAACGATTTTTTGATGATCCAGGCAGACAGAACTACTCCCCTGTGTAACTTTGAGGTCAGCCAATGGCAGCTCATGCGTGACACCTGCCGTTTGTTGAGGCCATTCAAGGAGGCGACGTTATTTGTCAGTCGCCAGGACTATGGGATGAATAACGTCAGTCCACTGCTTCATGTCGTGGAACAGATGCTGAAAATTCTGTCTGGGCAGGGGACTGGAGACGTGGCGACTACATCTCGTGGCCACATGAGTCCGGTGGGGACTGTAATGGGAGGAGGAGGAGGAGGAGGAGGACATTGGAGCAGAAGCATTGTCTGGTGAAATGAGTGGATTTTCTACCCAGGTGACAAGAGAGGAGGAGCAGGAGCAGCTAGAGGAGGTGGATGGAGATGAGGAAGACGAGGCAGATGACACCCAAGCACTGTGGCAGTATACAGTGGAAATGGAGGCAGGAGCCCCTCGGAGTCACTTGTGCAGATGGCCCGCAGCATGCTTATTTGCCTGGCTAGTGACAGCCGAATAGTCAGCATCCAGCAGAGGGATGACTTCTGGCTCTCCACCCTATTGGACCCTCGCTACCGGTCCAAAATGGGAGCCTTTTTCCCAGCTATTGAGAGGGAGGACAAACTCAAATACTATAGGGAAATCCTGTGAGAAATTAGTCTGGGTTCAAACTATCTGCCTCAGCCACTATTCTGATGCCACCACCCGCCTGATGCCACACATCTGCTGACAGTTTCTCCATCTGCCACCAACCATCTTTACCAGGGACTGGTATTCCCACCCACCTCCAAACTCTGTCATTGTGCCACTGTCTGACCTCATGCTGCTGCTGTGGCTGCTGCCGTGACCTCCACACTGTGTCATTGTGCCACTGTCTGACCTCATGCTGCTGCTGTGGCTGCTGCCGTGACCTCCACACTGTGTCATTGTCCCATTCTGTGGCCTACTCCTGTTTTTGCCACCTCCAGAATGTCATTGTGCCACTGCCTGACCTCATGCTGCTGCTGTGACTGCTGCCGTGACCTCCACACTGTGTCATTGTGCCACTGTCTGACCTCATGCTGCTGCTGTGGCTGCTGCCGTGACCTCCACACTGTGTCATTGTGCCACTGTCTGACCTCATGCTGCTGCTGTGGCTGCTGCCGTGACCTCCACACTGTGTCATTGTGCCACTGTCTGACCTCATGCTGCCGCTGTGGCTGCTGCCGTGACCTCCACACTGTGTCATTGTCCCACTCTGTGGCCTACTCCTGTTTTTCCCACCTCCAGAATGTCATTGTGCCACTGCCTGACCTCATGCTGCTGCTGTGGCTGCTGCCGTGACCTCCACACTGTGTCATTGTCCCACTCTGTGGCCTACTCCTGTTTTTGCCACCTCCAGAATGTCATTGTGCCACTGTCTGACCTCATGCTGCTGCTGTGGCTGCTGCCGTGACCTACACACTGTGTCATTGTGCCACTGTCTGACCTCATGCTGCTGCTGTGGCTGCTGCCTTGACCTCCACACTGTGTCATTGTCCCACTCTGTGGCCTAATACTGTTTTGCCACCTCCAGAATGTCATTGTGCCACTGCCTGACCTCATGCTGCTGCTGTGGCTGCTGCCGTGACCTCCACACTGTGTCATTGTGCCACTGTCTGACCTCATGCTGCTGCTGTGGCTGCTGCCGTGACCTACACACTGTGTCATTGTGCCACTGCCTGACCTCATGCTGCTGCTGTGGCTGCTGCCGTGACCTCCACACTGTGTCATTGTGCCACTGTCTGACCTCATGCTGCTGCTGTGGCTGCTGCCGTGACCTACACACTGTGTCATTGTGCCACTGTCTGACCTCATGCTGCTGCTGTGGCTGCTGCCGTGACCTCCACACTGTGTCATTGTCCCACTCTGTGGCCTACTCCTGTTTTTGCCACCTCCAGAATGTCATTGTGCCACTGCCTGACCTCATGCTGCTACTGTGGCTGCTGCCGTGACCTCCACACTGTGTCATTGTGCCACTGTCTGACCTCATGCTGCTGCTGTGGCTGCTGCCGTGACCTACACACTGTGTCATTGTGCCACTGTCTGACCTCATGCTGCTGCTGTGGCTGCTGCCGTGACCTACACACTGTGTCATTGTCCCACTCTGTGGCCTGTTTTTGCCACCTCCAGAATGTCATTGTGCCACTGCCTGACCTCATGCTGCTACTGTGGCTGCGGCCGTGACCTCCACACTGTGTCATTGTGCCACTGTCTGACCTCATGCTGCTGCTGTGGCTGCTGCCGTGACCTACACACTGTGTCATTGTGCCACTGCCTGACTCATGCTGCTGCTGTGGCTGCTGCCGTGACCTCCACACTGTGTCATTGTGCCACTGTCTGACCTCATGCTGCTGCTGTGGCTGCTGCCGTGACCTCCACACTGTGTCATTGTCCCACTCTGTGGCCGACTCCTGTTTTTGCCACCTCCAGAATGTCATTGTGCCACTGCCTGACCTCATGCTGCTGCTGTGGCTGCTGCCGTGACCTCCACACTGTGTCATTGTCCCACTCTGTGGCCTACTCCTGTTTTTGCCACCTCCAGAATGTCATTGTGCCACTGTCTGACCTAATGCTGCTGCTGTGGCTGCTGCCGTGACCTACACACTGTGATATACCTTCTAATGTGAATAGGTCAGGTTTCACAATGGGCACTAATATGTCTATACAAGATCGTCATATAGCAATGGATCTTTTAGATTTGCTGGAAGAAGATGCCCCTACTGAGGTAGCAGAAGGAGAAGATTTCAGAGGAGGTGTTAAATCAGATTTTTTTCCCCCCTTGTCACCGGGCTCGACTCTCTCTCTTTTTAATGATGCTGAGAGGAGAGATATGAAAGCATTAATATATCCTAGTTTGGAATATAATCTGGGAGTTGAAGAGAGAGCATCATTGGAGAGGTTAAGATGCAATGGTGAGATTATTATGAAGCCCGCTGACAAGGGGGGAAATATTGTAATTATTAATAAACAATATTATGTAGAGGAGGCCAATAGACAGCTCGATGATAGGATGACATATCGAAAGTTGACAAAGGACCCAACAGAGAACTTTAAGGGTCAATTGAAGATATTATTAGACAAAGGAGTTAGATGTAAGTTCATCTCCCAACAATTGTTTAGGAAATTGAGCAGTATGAATCAGCCGAACTAAAGAAGCGATACATCACCTTTAATATATTAATAGATTAATTTAATTAATACATTAATAAAAAAAACTATAAAATAAAATATTTGATTTGATAATTTTATAAAAAACTAGATAAAAAGAAAATGTAATAAATACAAGAACCATAGGCAGTGTACAATTATATCTTATTAAATGTTCTAAGCTAGTTATGAGATAAACTCAAAGGCCTGAAACATAGGATACATATTCAGCTAATAATCTTGTATGCAGGGGTTGGGATATTTGTATATATCTTCAATAGTCACACAGCTATGCGAATGATGTCCCTTTGCTGAACCTTTAAAACAAAGACGCTTCTGCCAAGGTATCTAATAAAGCTGTCACATGTTATGTTCTGTTCAAGTATCCCTAATATAGAGTTATCTGCACAAAGGACATACAGATGTAGCAAAGATTAATTTATTAGATAACTTACCATTATATCACAACACAGAAAGTTATCTATGAAAGTTTTTCAATGCTTTTCAATGGCTACTGTTGTGATCTACTTTGTGAAAACAGCAGATCCCCAAATGTGTTATTTTACATGAAATATTTGAAGAAACAAAGACATGCCTCTGTGTTTTAAAGGTTACATTAGGTGTCATTGTTGAAGCATTTTCTCTGCATATATGAAAGTCTATTTGTGAGAAGTAATAGTGACTAGTGTTGAGCGATTATAATTGACAAAGTTGAAATCGGCATGGTTTTTATGTTGAACGGAATTTTCCGATCACGCGATAATTTAGTTGAAAATCTGCGCATAATCTATTAATATCGCGCCATTTTCGGCGCTTCCTGTCATTTTGGCGGCCAGCAAATCAGCTTAGAGAATAGAGCAGGGTGAGCTGGGTGTGCGACGTCATGACTGTGATGTGTATGGTTGTCATTGGCTGGAAAAATCACATGACCTCATTTTACATAGAACAGCCCTTCCTGTTCAGCATCAGTGTGTCAGTGTGTCTCATAAGAGCAGGATGTGTGTTAGCTTTCTCCTCAATATAGCTGTCCGTACACAATTTAATTAGGTTTTTATCACTTTGGCACAGGCCATTTTTGTTCAAAGACCCACATTGTACTTATATTACGATACAGAAATTTGCTAGTAATTGCAGGTGTATTTCATAGTTGCAAAAACCACCTTTTATTATCCATACATAATTTAATTAGGTTTTATTCACTTTGGCGCAGCCCAGTTTTGTTCAAAGACCCACCTTGTACTTATATTAGGATACAGAAATTTGCTAGTAATTGCAAGTGTATTTCATTGGTGCAAAAACCTCCTTTTCTTATCTGTATAACATTTTATAGCTGTATTGCACTTTGGTTCGCCACAGTTTTTTTTTCAATTAGCCACCTTGTACTTAAATTTGGATACAGAAATTTCGTAGTTACTGTTGGTGTATTTCATTGGTGCAAAAACCACCGTTTGTTATCTGTATAACTTTTAAATAGCTGTATTGCACGTGGTGCAGCCCTAGTTTTCTTCAAATAGCCACGTTGTACGACAATTCTGATAGAAACATTTTCTAGCAACTGTTCTCGTTTGTCATTGCTGCAAAAAACGCATTTTCTCATCCGTGTAACTTCTGAATAGTTTTATTTCGCTCGTTGAATCTCAGTTTGACGCAGATAGCGCACTTGTATGATATTTTCTTGAAAACGATCAATTCCTAGTCCTACTGGGCAGTTTTAAATCCCTGGGACTGAAGGAAGAACACTGTTAATTTTGTCTTACGGTTCTTCCGCCAGACCGCATTTCACAGCTATTCGCTAGAAACATTTCAGTTTCTAATCCTAGTTGGCTGTAGGAAATTAGAGGGATTTAAGAATAGCTGTGATTTGCCATCTTTTAATAAGAGACTGTCAAAAACTCTTCCATACCTTCTTAAATTTTTATCTTTCTGAACATCGAGCGAAATGCAGGTGGTAAGCGAGCAAAGAGGGGTGTAGGACATGGAGGTAGAGGTACGAGAGAAGGTGCTCCTTCCAGTGCTGGCGACAACACGCAAGACAGTGGATCGTCGGTTGCAGGACCGTCAGGCCTGTCATCGCTGGGTCAGGGCACTGTGAATCTCAGTAACGAACAGCGTCACCAATGTGTTCTTCAGTGGTTAATGCAACCTGCATACAGCAGTCTTATCTCCTCGTGCACCCAGTCACGGCCACAAATGTTGTCATCATCATCGTCAGCATCCGTCCAACATGAAGCGAAGGCAGGTTTAATGGTCATACTGCGATCCAGGACAGGTATAGTCAATGTCCAGTTCAACTAAAATTGTGGTTGATAGACTCCTTTTTCTGGCACTTTTTAATCTGTGGGTCAGACAGGTTTAAGGGTCATGCTGCGTTCCAGGACAGGGATAGTCAATTTCCAGTTCAAGTAAAATGATGGTTCAAATAATACTGCCTTCTGGCACTTTTTAATTTGTGGGTCATGCTGTGGTACAAGACAGGGATAGTGAATAGTCTGAGGTTTTTTTTGTGACTCTTGTTGCCTAATTGTGTTGCCCAAGATGTAGCACGTATCCAATTTACTATTGTGGATGTTAATACCAGCTTCTCCAGCCCTGTTTGGGTGTAAGAATTAAGCTGTTGTTCCTCTCCCGTAGACTTTAATGGTCATCGGCAATTATCGACTATCAGAAATCGTCATGATAATTGATGATATCGACTATCGACCCGATAATGATAGTCGACGTAATCGCTCATCACTAATAGTGACATGTAAAATGGAATGGAAGGAGAGGAAAGGGTTATCTCTGTTTGAGCATTTTGTTGTGTACCAACATTTTATACCCCACCTTTCTTCTCCCATCCTCTGCATCATATGTTACTACCAACATGGCCCTGGTTGATTGTGGCCCCTCTCTGTATTTCGGTTTTTTGACATTGCTGAAACTTCAAAACCCTTGAGAATACTGATGATCAGGAGTCATTGAGTCAATTTCAACTGTGGACAGTTGTGAGCAGTGATCAATTTTTAGTTTGTTGGCTTACTTCAGAGAGTTTGGTCTCTTTTTTTTTTTTTTGTGTTAATCAAACTCATCACCGGTATTCATCTTTTTATTTATCTTCTACCTTACTGGCATAATGTATTTTTTAATGATCTTTCTCATCCCATGATGTGTCCAAAGTATGAGAGTTGTAGTCTTGTTATCTGGGCTTCCAAAGAAATTTCCTATTTAATCTCTTCCTCTACAGATTTGTTTGTTCTTCTAGCCATCCATGGTAGACATAATTCAAAGGAATCATTTTGTTCCTGTCCTGTTTCCTTATCATCCAACCTGAGTGCACTAAACATGGCAAACAATACAGTTTGATAGAAAGGTGGCACATTCTCTATCAGTTTTTTTGTTTTTTTTCACTTGGGCAATGAAATGTGCTATGCTGGAATCTTTTAAGTCTTGTATAACTGCAACCACTTCTTCAGAGTCAAACAAAAGATTAAGTATTGTGCCACTCTCAATCTCTGAGCTTCTGTTCAAGTGTTCCCCAAGCAATTTTTGAAATGAGTTCTGTGGAACCATAATAACCCATGCTGTGGAATCTCTTACGAAGAAACTCTCAGTGACAGCTTATTTAACTCTTTGTGTGACCCCTTTCTTTGCTGTTACAATTGGTCTAGAGTGTGATTTGTCTTCTTTGTGTTAGAATCATCCCATTCTAGTAAATCTGTCCACTTCTCAGATGTATTCAGGGTCCTAATATTTGCTCTGTGTAAAAATAACACAGGTTGTTGTTATTTTTACATCTGCACCTATTTACATTTTGTAAGACATATTCTTCAATATTTTCTTGTAAACTGTCCTAATATTTGAGTTTACAAGAAACCACATAGTACATATCTCTTACACACATGGACAGAATTGTTGGTACCCTTCCATTAAAGAACGAAACCCACAACAAAAATAATTAATATCTTGAAACTGATAAAATTAATTATAAATTTAAATTCAGTGAATTGTAACTAATGTAACTGGCCTGAAAAATATGATATGCCTGGATATGCCCTGAAACAAATTTGATCACAGGGTCATGTTAAAATAAGGTGTATCCTGCAATCAGACAGTCTGTGCTGTTAGGTATCATGGTGTGTACCACACTGAATATGAACCCGAGGAAGCTAAATAAAGTGTTGTCTCCAGAGCTTAGAAAAAAAAAATAGACAGACATGTTTTAGATAAAGAGAAATCCTCAAACAGCTTGATGTTCCTGTTAGTCAGATAATTTGCATGGTAATCATACTAAATGTCTAGCGACTATTCAGTCACTATGTGCTGGCGATATGTGGTGATTGCATGGTTCTAATATTCAGTCACTATGTGGTGGTGGTGATACATGATATTCTGCAGTTACTTTTCTTTGTAGGGGCTATTCACCGACAGGTAGCAGTTATATTGATGTTTATTATACAAGTGCTGGTGGTACGTGGTTATGGCACGGTGGTAATATTCAGTTACTGTGTGGTGGTGATATGTGCTATTCTGCAGTCACTTTTCTTTGTAGTGGCTTTTCACTGACAGGTAGCAGGTATATTGATGTTTAATATGCATGTGATGGTGATACATGGTTATGGTATGGTGGTAATATGGGTGATATTCTGCAGTCGATTTTCTTTGTAAAAGCTATTCACTGAAAGGTAGCAGGTATATTGATGCTTAAGATTCATTTGGTGGTGACACGTGGCTATGGCATGGTTATATTATTCAGTCACTATGTGAAGGTGATGCATATTAAAAGTCAATACACCTACTATCTGTCAGTGAATAACCCCTACAAATATTATTATTATTAATAATAATAATAATAATAGTACCAGCATGTCATAACCACTTTGAACTGCATATTTAACGTCAAAATACTTGCTACCTGTCCGTGAATAGCCACTACAAACCAATATTACCACCATGCCATAACCTTTCTCTCTCTTTCTCTCCTTCCTACCTATCTATATTCCTATCTGTGCCTCCCTAATACAATCCTAGTTATTCACCGCCAGTGTTACATACATAACAGTCCTATCATTTGTATGTGGGCATACAACCCTGCAGGGCACACACATATCTAAAAAACACATGAGTACAAAAATGTGTTAAATTCCAAACTTGATAATGAGACTAGCATGGCACAGGGACATTTTGACATCTAAAATGATGAAACAAATGTAAGAAATGAAAACTGCTCCCCTCTATCCCCTGCCTGCAAAAAAAGAGGGGGGAGCAGAGTGTATAAGGGTGTGTTATATGGGTGGAGGGAATGCAGCTAAAGAGACTCAGTAATTGCCCAGATCCTTCACGTCAAGGCTATCACTGGGAGAGGAGCAGAGGCACAGGCTCTATTTGATCTAGCTCCTGGATGAAAGCGAGACCCACTAAGGAGCAGAGAGGAGCATAGGCAGCCTGTTTCACACAGCTCTGGTCGGAGTGAGAGGAAAACAATGAGAACACAGACAGAGGTGACAAAGATTACTTAGATGGCTGGCACTCAGCACAGAGAGAGGACAACAGCCAATCACAGCACAGGGAGGATGTCCTCACCCAGGATTGAAAAAATGCACTACACACGCACAGCAGCTAATCACAGTACAGGAGACATGTCTCAAAGAAGAAATTACACTACATACGCACAAATTAGGTAACAGCTGCTATACAAAATAATTTACTTACTAAATCATTTACTTACTACAAATCAATTGCAAAATTGCTTATTTTTAATATAACCATAAATATAGATATGATGTTATCAATGAGAAAAACCCTTTAAAGGTAGCATAGTTTTTTGAAGATCACTTTAATTTGTTAGTTTTTTTAATTTTTTGGGTTGAACCACAATTCATAAGCAATGTCAGATTTTCATTATATAATTTTCAGTAAAAACTCTTGTGGGTTTTGCTTTCTTTGACAGAAGGGTAACAACAATGTTTTCCACATGTGTAAATATGTTTGCAATTGCATCCTTTGCTCTACAGATACATGCAACTCCAAACTTTAAGGGAGACATGTATGAAAGGGTTTTTCACCCCTTTTCTGGCTTAAACTTCACCAAAGTGAGCGGTGTGCGATGTTTGGCGCATCAAATAAATATGTTTGACGAATTGTTCGACATATCCAACACTTTTTCATGCATCAAACATGTGGGGGTTTTATGGAGGTGTGTTGAACCACATTCCAAATATTAGACTCCTATATGAATGTGTGTCAGCAAAAATAGGCGCATTACTGCTCAAACAGGCAGACCTATTTCAATGTGGTCTACTTGAGCCTGAGGAGTCAAAGTGGAGCTAGATTTGGTATTAGGGCAAAAAATGTACATTATTTCACTACTTACACCAGTACAATAATAAAAAGTAATTTCTGATAATTATCAAACTATATAAAATTTAATAATATATTTTTTAACATATACAATTAATATAAAAATATATAATACCTGAAAAATATTAAAATATCTCTTATTATATGTATTTAAAACTAATAGAATCTAAAATTAATTTTACACTAAACAATCCACTGTCCTATATTTTTCTGAATTATCTTAAAAAAGGGTGAATGGTGTTCAGATTTTTATTTTTTACTTCATTAAATGAAAGACATTTTTATCAGGTGGTTATCAGTGTTGAAATTTATTTTTGCTGCTTTCACCCTTTATTCTACATACAGCAAGAGCCAGCACACCACAGGTCTTGCTGGGACCTGTGGTCCACCAAGCAAGATCAATAACATAGTTTCTATTAACTGATATGCTATTCTAATGACTTTTCCGTAATGCTCCAAACACACAGGCAAGGAATATCGAACTTTATACACCATTTATGAGCTCACCAAAAATACTTTCATAGATTCAGGCGCATTTTACACTGGAAAATAAATGCAAAAATCACACCTATTATCATACATGTCTCATATAGGGTCTCTTGTAAGCTTTGCAAGTGTTTACTTTTATGAATATTTCTATACTAATTCTAATTCAGATTTTTTATATGATAAATGAGCAAAGGCTATGTTTTAAACTTTAATATTTTGTGACATTTTTAAAAGATTTATTTTATTACTATTTTTATTTTCTTTTACTTAATTTTTTAGTCATTTAAGTAATTTGATGGTTACAATTGGAGTTATCGCCAATCACGGTGACTGACGGTGGTTGTGAGCTGTAATTAACAGCTCCTGAATAAACTCTATACTCACCTTGTGACATTGTGGCATACATGTAAGTTAAATGTTGGAAAACGGTTAATTTTTATTCGTTAATTTTTTTTAGTCTCTCTAGGGCAGTGATGGCGGAGTGCCCAAACTGCAACCCAAAACCCAATTATTTATCACAAAGTGCCAGCACAATTTAACCTGAATACTGAGACGATGTCTCTGTTGGTCATTGAAAACAAGTGGAGCACAGCTTTCATTCTTTCAGAGCAGCAGAAGAAATGAAAGCTGAGCTCTAATTGGTTGCTTTGGGCTCTTCTGGTTCTGTACTAACATTAATAGAGTACATGTATATATTATTGAAAGTGTCCTGATAATACAAATAAAAATAAAAGATTAAAAACAAGTGTGTATATTAAGTAAGCAAGGAAAAGAGCTACACTTCCCACACTAAATAAATAATAATATATTTATATTCCAGCAAGAAATGACCAAAAGTCACAGGTCCAATTCAATAATCAGGTAAAAGTTACATTATGAAATACCTTTTTTTCAATTGGGAGTGCTGCAGTTTTTCCCGATATATGTGAGTAGGTATTTATTTATGTGTGTACATATATATGTATGTATATGTATGTATGTATGTGTATCTATTTGTGTGTATATATCTGTGTAAATGTGTCTGTGTGTATATGTGTGTATCTGTGTGTGTATATTTATGTATCTGTGTGTGTATATACCTGTGTATCTAAATGTGTACGTGTAAATCTCTGTGTGTATCTGTGTGTATATATCTGTGTGTATATACACTCACCGGCCACTTTATTAGGTACACCTGTCCAACTGCTCGTTAACACTTAATTTCTAATCAGCCAATCACATGGCGGCAAATCAGTGCATTTAGGCATGTAGACCTGGTCAAGACAATCTCCTGCAGTTCAAACCGAGCATCAGTATGGGGAAGAAAGGTGATTTGAGTGCCTTTGAACGTGGCATGGTTGTTGGTGCCAGAAGGGCTGGTCTGAGTATTTCAGAAACTGCTGATCTCCTGGGATTTTCACGCACAACCATCTCTAAGGGTTTACAGAGAATGGTCCGAAAAAGAAAGAACATCCAGTGAGCGGCAGTCCTGTGGGCGGAAATGCCTTGTTGATGCCAGAGGTCAAAGGAGAATGGGCAGACTGGTTCGAGCTGATAGAAAGGCAACAGTGACTCAAATAGCCACCCGTTACAACCAAGGTAGGCAGAAGAGCATCTCTGAACGCACAGTACGGCGAACTTTGAGGCAGATGGGCTACAGCAGCAGAAGACCACACCGGGTGCCACTCCTTTCAGCTAAGAACAGGAAACTGAGGCTCCAATTTGCCCAAGCTCATCGAAATTGGACAGTAGAAGATTGGAAAAACGTTGCCTGGTCTGATGAGTCTCGATTTCTGCTGCGACTTTCGGATGGTAGGGTCAGAATTTGGCATCAACAACATGAAAGCATGGATCCATCCTGCCTTGTATCAACGGTTCAGGCTGGTGGTGGTGGCATCATGGTGTGGGGAATATTGTCTTGGCACTCTTTGGGCCCATTGGTACCAATTGAGCATCGTTGCAACACCTTGTTGAATCTATGCCACGAAGAATTGAGGCAGTTCTGAAGGCAAAAGGGGGTCCAACCCGTTACTAGCATGGTGTACCTAATAAAGTGGCCGGTGAGTGTAATATGTGTGTGTGTCTGTGTATATATATATCTGTGTGCGTGTATCTGTGTCTGTTTGTGTGTGTATATATATATATATATATATATATATATATATATATATATATATACATATATATATATGCATGTGTATATGTGTGTGTATCTGTGTATCTGAGTGTATATATACGAGCATATATAGGACGACATGTATGATCGGGATTTGCGCCCGATTTCTGGCGTATTCTGCACCTCACCGGACCGAATCCCTTGTCGGATGCAGGAATGCGATGTTAGGCGCAGCCTTCGCCACTTCCGGCTGCGTCTAACATGATGGGGCGTGTAATGGGCGCGGTGTGGGCGTTATGGGGCGGGATGCGGCACGTTCGTATACTCCGAGGCATGTACGATCGCGGGTCGGCAAAGTGCAGTGCATTGCAGCACTCGCCAGCTCCAACAGGCAGACCTGGTTGATTCTGGTCTAAATGATCCAGCGTAGGCGAAGTGAATCGAGAACGTAACATGAGAGGAAACATATAGAAGATTGCAAAAAAAATCCATCTCAGCTCCGTGCGCCAAGGAGAATGAATAAAAAAAAAAAAAACGCTTTTATTAGGTGTAAAACATTATCAGAAAGAGAGCTCAAACCTTCTAAAAGGAAATAAAATAAAAAAATCACTTTCCAAAAATCTAGAACGGCGTAACATCAGGAATTAGGATCTTGGAAATTGCCGGGGAAATACAGTAATTCAAATTCTGTAAGCTATTCTGATTGGTCAGCAGAAACCAGCCAATCAGAATATGAGCGACAGGGACCCATTAAAACTAGTGTTGAGCGATTATTATTGACAAAGTTGAAATCGGCACGGTTTTTATGTTGATCGGATTTTCTCGATCACGTGATAATTTAGGTTAAAATCTGTGCATAATCTATTAATATCGCACCATTTTCAGCGCTTCCTGTCATTTTGACGGCCAGCAAATCAGCTTACAGAATAGAGCAGGGTGAGCTGGGTGTGCGACATCATGACTGGGATGTGTATGGTTGCGATTGGCTGGAAAAATCACATGACCTCGTTTTACATAGAACAGCCCTTCCTGTTCATGATCAGTGTGTGTCTGTGTCTCATAAGAGCAGGACGTGTGCTCAGTCTCTCTCAAAACAGCTCAGCGAAACTGTTCTAGTTGTTCACACAGACATCTATGCTTTTAGCTGTGAACATTAGAACTTAGGTAGGTTAGAGATTTGCAGATTTTAGATACTTAGGCTGAGTATTTTAAAGGAGCATCTAGCCCTGTACAGCCGCGGGGGAGGGGAAGGGGGGACGGGGGCTGCGGCGAACACAGACAGACAGGCTCTTTAAAGGAGAGTGGATATTGTGCAGCCCAGACTGTGTTTAGAGTTTAGACCCTGCATTGCAATGGGTTTTTATTAACACTTTTTTGGCCAGTTTTTTGGTGAAATATAACTTGTATGTTGTGCAGCCTGCACTTAAATTTTGATACAGCAATTTTGTAGTCACCGCAGGTGTATTTGATGAAAAACTCCTGTTTTAATATCCGTATACATTTCAGATAGGTGTTTTTTTCACTTTGGCGCAGGCCAGCTTTGTTCATAGATCCACCTTGCACTTACATTTGAATACAGCAATTTTGTAGTCACCGCAGGTGTATTTGATAGGTGCAAAAAATACCTTTTATTATCCGAATAGTTCTTAAACAGCTGTATTGCACGTGGTGCGGCCCTAGTTTTTTCAAATAGCCACGCTGGACGACAATTCTGATAGAAAAATTTTCTAGCAACTGTTCTCGTTTGTCATTGCTGCAAAAAATAAAATTTCTCATCCATGTAACTTCTGAATAGTTTTATTGGGCTCGTTGAATCTCAGTTTGGCGCAGATAGCGCACTTGTATGATATTTTGTTGAAAACTATCAATTCCTAGTCCTACTGGGCATTTGTAAATCCCTGGGACTGAAGGAGGAACACTGTTGATTTTGTCTTACGGTTCTTCCACCAGACCGCATTTCACAGGTATTCGCAAGAAACATTTCAGTTTCTAATCCTAGTTGGCTGTAGGAAATTAGAGGGATTTAAGAATAGCTGTGATTTGCCGTCTTGTAATAAGAGACTTTCCAAAACTCTTCCATACCTTCTCAATTTTTTATCTTTCTGAACATGAAGCGAAATGCAGGTGGTAAGCGAGCAAAGAGGGGAGTAGGACATGGAGGTAGAGGTACAAGAGAAGGTGCTCCTTCCAGTGCTGGCGACAACAAGCAAGCCAGTGGATCGTCGGTTGCAGGAACGTCAGGCCTGTCATTGCTGGGTCAGGGCCCTGTGAATCGCAGTAACGAACAGCGTCGCCAATCTTTTCTTCAGTGGCTAATGCAACCTGCATCCAGCAGTCTTAACTCCTCATCCTCCCAGTCACGGCCACAAATGTCGTCATCAGCATGGCAGCCCAAATGTTAACTCGTGTACCCACCACTGTGGATAATCCATTTTCTGAAGACCTCTTTGATGACAAAATGCGGTTGGGGTCAGAAGGCATGTTAAAAGATCAAGAGGCCAAGGAGGATGATTTTGTCTGCTCTGACGCCCAGTTACTGATGTCATCAGAGGAGGAGAAGGAAGCCGGTCAATCGGCAAAAATCCCGAGAGGTCGGCAACGCCTTGCAGTGCCTCTTGCTTGTAGCCCGCAGCTCCTGGATGCAGAATGTCAGGACGACGAAGTCACCTGTGTTGATGATGATGATGACGACATTGCGGATCCAACGTGGTCTTTTCAGCAGAATTTGCTTGCGAGCGCTTCATCACTGGACGAGGAGGAAGACAATGGGGTAGTGTCAGTACGGGTCCCACCTCAAAAAGGGAGAGGGCGGTCATACAAGTCCGTTGAGATGATTCCATCAGCCACGGTCAGCGGAAACCCTGCTCCTCGCTTATCGCTGTCAAAAAGGTCCAGGACCTCTTAAGCCTGGGCCTTCTTTGAGCAAGCCTCTGATTCACCCAGCGATGCCGCCTTTGCCGTAAATGCATCAGTAGAGGCAAGAATCTTAGGTGTTTATCCACCACCAACATGTCTAGTCACATGCAGCAAATGCATGAGTTGAAATGGAGGCAACACTTGGCCCAAAAAGGCCACACCGATGCCGGGCTTCCAACCACTGTCACACCCTCTGTCTCCACCTCCTCCTCTTCCGCCACCATCAAGCGTTCCTCAGCTGCCCATGTCTCTCAGAGTCATGATCAGGGATCAGCCTCCGCTTCAGCCTCCACCATCGCCTGAGTACCACCAGCACCACCAGAGACCCATCCTACACCTTCTCCTTCCACCAGTTTGACGACCTGCACGCTGTACAGCGGTCATTCTAGCAGCCAGCCTTCTGTCTTCCAGGTTTGGGAGCAGAAGAAACACTTTAACCCAAACCATCCCAAAGCCAAAAGCCTGAATGTCGGCATTGCCAGGCTTTAGGCCTTGGAAATGTTGCCTTTCCGTCTGGTGGACACAGATGGGTTCCGCCACGTCATGGCCCTTGCCTGCCCCCAATACCAGATGCCGAGCAGGCATTTCTTTGCCAGTAAAGACGTCCCTGCCCTGGCCAAATACATGTCATCTAAAATTTCAAGCGCGTTGTCTGCATCTGTGTCCGGAAAAGTCCATCTGACCAACGACACATGGACTAGTAAGCACGGCCAAGGCCGCTATATCTCTGTGACAGCTCACTGGGTGAGCTGGGTGGATGTCTCTGGTGGTGACGGTGGCTCTCAGGCTCGGCGCACACTCTTCAAAACCGCAGGGATGGTGCAGGGCTCATTCCCCCAAGGTCCTCAGGTGGCATCACGTGCCCAGAGAAACCAGGCTGTGTTGAAATTAATCTGTCTTGGAGACCGTCCACACACAGGTCAGGAGCTGTGACGGCTCTCCGCAACGAGACCGAGCGCTGGCTGGGTGACAAGAACCTTGTGCCAGGCAAGGTGGTGTGCGATAACGGGCAAAATCTGCTGGCCGCCCTTCAAATCGGTAGGCTGGAGCACATCCCTTGCCTGGCACATGTCATGAACCTCGTCGTCCAGAAATTTCTAAAGCGCTACCGGGATCTGGACTGCCTGCTGTGGAAGGCTCGAGGTCTGAGTTTGCACTTCCGCCGTTTGCACCCTGCTTTGTCCCGCCTGGCTGCATTGCAGCGTCAGCTCGGCCTCCCCGTCAACCGTCTCATTGTTGACGTGGCAACACGCTGGAATTCCATCCTCCACATGATCCAGCGATTGTGGCAGCAGCGCAATGCCATTACGCAGTACGAAGTGACACATGGCCTGACAAGCAGCGGTGCGGACCTCGGGGTGTTGAGCCACTGAGAGTGGAGGCAGGTGAAAGAGCTCTGCATCATCCTTGCCAGTTTTGAAGAAGCCACCAAAATGGTCAGTGCGGACAATGCCCTTGTCAGCATGAGCATTGTGGTGATCTTAGTTCTGGAACGATCGTTGGACACTCTGAAACATCAGGTCCCGCCAGCGACGGAGGAGGAGACGGACACAGATGCGGACACGGAGCCTTTCTCTCCGTCAAATCCACAAGGCCCGAATCACAATTTTATTGGTCTTCATTAGGCAGTGGTTCGGGGTCCAGTGCAAGGCGGTGGAACAGCTCTCAGGGTGCATCATATGAGGCAAGTCAGGGCTGTGTTGAAGCTGTGCCGGAGGAAGCGGAGAAGGAAGAGGAGGAGGTATTCCTAGACACCGACGTTACCGACGTCCCTGCCTTGGAAAGAGGTTGGCGCGAATTTGAGGCAGAGGAGGAAGATGAGGAAGATTAGTTTCCTAGTGCCCCTCAACCCAGAGGCTTGGGAAATCAAGGCTCCATCTCTCACATGAGTGCTTGGATGCTCCATTTCCTCCAACATGATCCTCACATTAAGGCCATCAAAATGAACAACAGTTAGTAGGTGGCCACCCTCCTGGATCCCCAGTACAAAACAAAACTCATCACTTTCCTTCCACCCACCCAAATAGAGAGTAAAAAGCAGGAAATGGAGACCTTGCTGATTGATCAACTGGAGACATCAGTTTCGTCTGCTTCACGTTCTTCAAATGTCACGGTGGAACAACGTCAGCGACGAGACATCAGTAGAGTGCCAAGTAGCCGCAGCGGCAGCTGAGTATGTCAATATGATTTTTTTAATACGTTATTCTGCTCAGTGTGAATAAAATTTTGTTTAATTTGCATCAATTTGGTGTGCCGTGCTTTATAATTTACTATATTCCGGACCGAATCGACTTCTGGGTATCCAAAATGAATGAATGGCTCGAGCTCGCTCGCCACGTCATAGAGGTATTGTCCTGCCCAGCAGCCAGCGTCATATCTGAGCGGACCTTCAGCACAGCTGGAGGAGTCATTACAGACAAACGCATCCGGGTTTCCACAGATAATGTTGATCGTTTGACATTCAACAAGATGAATCAGGCATGGATCTCTGATGATGTTGTGGCCCCAATTGCCGAGGTCACCTCTTAGTTGCCGGTCTAGTTCACATTCCTCTTCAAACAGAAATGGTCCTCTTGAAAAATGTTTTTTAAAATGATCATTTCTCTCTGCAATTTTTATTCTCAGTTCCAAAAAGATCATTTTGCTGGTTAAATGGTGTGGAGACTGTAAAAGGCAGCAAGGTTACATTACAACACTGTATTCAATTTACTCACTTTATCTTTAGAAGTTTTCGCATTGTCAATGGTTTTGAGGTCATGTTGCTGTGAGATCCAGCTATAATCATGATCCTTTGGAACAGAAATGTGGCTTCTAAGTTGCATTTCTCCCTCACAATTTTTAACACTGGCTGAGAAGTCATTTTTATAATTTTTGGGGTCATGTTGCTGTGAGATACAGCTATAATCATGGTCCTTTGGAACAGAAATGTGGCTTCTAAGTGGCATTTCTCCCTCACAATTTTTAACAGTGGATGAGAAGTCATTTTTATAATTTTTTTGGGTCATGCTGCTTTGTAATGCAGCAATACTACAAGTCCTATTCTAAAAAATGTGGTTTTTAACAGACAGTTGTTCTTCACAATTGTCAAAAGTGGCTCAAGGGTCATGTTTTGAAATTTTGGGGGCATTTTGCTGTGAAATGCAGCTATACTACAGGTCCTTTTCTAAAAAATGTGGTTTAACAGACATTTGTTCTTCACATTTGTCAAAAGTGGCTCAAGGGTGATGGTGCTGTCAAAAACAGGAATAGGTAGGACGCTGTTAATGGACACATATTGCAAAATTACTTGTTTTTGCAAGATCTTTAAAATCGCTAGTAATCCCTCTAATGAGACAACCCATTTAATACAATTAAAAAAAAAGAGAAACAAAGACGTGGTGGGATTCCATCCTATTTTAAATATGTGTTTTCTAGAATTAAACCACTAAAAAACTGCCATGTACAAAATAGCTGATACAAATATTCCTCTGAATTGTACAAGGGAGGTACAGGAAGACTTAAACAGATGTAGGTTACCCAGGACAGGTCTAGTCAATGTCCAGTGAAACTAAAATGGTGGTTAAAAGACTCCTATTTTCGGCACTTTTTAAATCTGGGGGTCATGCAGGTTTGGGGCTCATGCTGTAGCCCAGGACAGGTAAAGTCAATGTCCAGTTCAACTAAAATGGTGGTTCAAAGACTCCTTTTTCCGGCACTTTTTAATCTGGAGGTGAGACAGGTTTAATGGTCATACAGTGGTACAGAACAGGTATAGTCAATGTCCAGTTCAACTAAAATGGTGTTTTAAAGACTCCTTTTCCCAGCACTTTTTAATCTGTGGGTCAGACAGGTTTAATGGTCATACTGCGGTCCAGGACAGGCATAGTCAATGTCCAGTTCAAATAAAATGGTGGTTCAAAGACTCCTTTTTCCGGCACTTTTTAATCTAGAGGTTAGACAGGTTTAATGGTCATACTGTGGTTCAGGATAGGTATAGTCAATGTCTAGTTCAACTAAAATGGTGGTTCAAAGACTCCTTTTTCCGGCACTTTTTAAATCTGGGGGGTCATGCAGGTTTTGGGCTCATGCTGTGGCCCAGGACAGGTATTGCCAATATCCAGTTAAACTAAAATGGTGATTCAAAGACTCCTTTTTCCAGCACTTTTTAATCTGTGGGTCAGACAGGTTTAATGGCCATACTGTGGTCCAGGACAGGCATAGTCAATGTCCAGTTCAACTAAAATGGTGGTTCAAAGACTCCTTTTTCCGGCACTTTTTAATCTGGAGATCAGATAGGTTTAAGGTTCATGCTGCGTTCCAGGACAGGGATAGTCAATGTCCAGTTCAAGTAAAATGATGGTTCAAATCATACTGCCTTCTGGCACTTTTTAATTTTTGGGTCATGCAGGTTTAAGGGTCATGCTGTGGTACAAGACAGGGATAGTGAATGGTCTGTGACTTTTTTTTCTGTGGCTTTTATAACCTAAGTGTGTTGCCTAAGATGTAGCACGTATCCATTTGACTGTTGTGGATGTTAATTCCAGCTTCTCCAGCCCTGTTTGGGTGTAAGAATGAAGGTGTTGTTCCTCTCCCATAGACTTTAATGGTCATCGGCGATAATCTATTATCGACTATCGGAAATCGTCTTGATAATTGCCGTTATCGACTATCGACCCGATGACGATAGTCGACGTTATCGCTCATCACTAATTAAAACCTATTGAGAAGTATGGACCAATGAAGTTCAAAGGCGGGACAATTCAAAATACAGTAAAAAGGCAGAAAAGAGCTGATTGGTTGAGCTAGCGGGGGCTTGGCAATCCTGGCCAATTAAAATAGGAGTGGCTGAGCTATCTATGAGAAGGTAGCTCAGCCGCTGATTGGCTAAGCAGGACAAGCCCCTCTTCTTCCCAACCACAGTACTAGAATATTTCCCATAGACAGTAATAACTTTTAGGGCGCCCTTCTATCGCGCCCTTCTTTCTCCATTCGAAATAGACGCACTACATATGATTGGTGGATTCATATCTGCCGCCTGGGCTCAACCAATCACCCCTTTTTGCCTTTTTTTCTGTATTTTGAACTGTCCGCCTTTTCATTTCATTGGTCCATACTTCTCCATAGCTTATAATGGGTCAGTGTCGCTCCTATTCTGATTGGCTGGTATTTGCCAACCAATGAGAAGAGCTTAAAGAATTTGAATTACTGTATTTCCCGGCAATTCTCTAGATCCCGATTCCTGATGTAGCTCCGGTGACGGCGACAAACGCGTTGTTAGGGATTTGATTGATTTATGTTTATAGAAGGTTTTAGCTCTTTTTCAGATAATATTTTATACCTAATAAAAATAATTTTTTTCATCATACTCCATGCCGCACGGCGCCGAGAGCCGAGATTTCATTGCCCCCATCTCTCCATTGACTACAATGGGACAAGTAGCTCGCGCTCTGATTGGCCGAGATAGCCAAGCCCCCGCTAGCTCAACCAATCAGCTCTTTTCTGCCTTTTTACTGTATTTTAAACTGTCCCACCTTCGAATTTGATTGGTCCATACTTCTCCATAGCTTATAATGGGTCACTGTCGCTCCTATTCTGATTGGTTGGTTCCTGCCAACCAATGAGAAGAGCTTAAAGAATTTGAATTACTGTATTTCCCGGCAATTTTGAATATCCCAATTCCCCATGTAGAGCCTGTCTCGGCGACAAACGCGTTGTTAGTGATTTTATTAATGTATGTTTATAGAAGGTTTCAGCTCTTCTACAGAGAATGTTTTACACTTAATAAAAACAATTTATTTACTAATACTCCATGCCTCACGGCGCTGAGATTTCACTGCCCCGATCTCTAGACTACAATGAGACAAAGTAGCTCGCGTTCTGATTGGACGGGGTAGCCAAGTCCCCACTCGCTCAACCAATCAGCTCTTTTCTGCCTTTTTACTGTATTTTGAACTGTCCCGTCTTTGAATTTGATTGGTCAATACTTCTCCATAGGTTATAATGAGTCCCTGTCACTCCTATTCTGATTGGCTAGGATTGCCAAGCCCCCGCTAGTTCAACCAATCAGCTCTTACCAGCATTTTTACTGTATTTTCAACTGTCCCGCCTTTGATTTTGATTGGTCCATACTTCTCCATAGGTTTTAATGAGTCACGTCGCTCCTATTCTGATTGGCTGATTTCTGCCGACCAATGAGAATAGCTTACAGAATTTGAATTACTGTATTTCCCGGCAATTTCCAATATCCAATTTCCTGGTGTTGCGCCGTTCTTGATTTTTGGAAAGTGATTTTATTTATGTATTTTTCTAGTAGGTTTGAGCTCTTTTTCAGATAATGTTTTACACCTAATAAAGGCGATTTTTTTATTCATTCTCCATGCCTCACGGACATGTTTAATGATTTCTCAAATCGCAATACATTTTAGGCGCAGTCCCGCACTGCGCCTAAGTCCCGCCCTGCGCCCCACATACTGGCAAGGCGCGGTGAACCTTTTCCCCGCATGTATGAGCGCACCTTCTCGGACGGCGAATATTAGGCAGAGTCCCGCACTGCGCCTAAGTCCCGCACTGCGCCCCACACACTGGCGAGGCGCGTCGGACTTTACACGGCATGTATGATTGCACTACCTCGGGCAGAGAATCTTAGGCGCAGTCCCGCACTGCGCCTAAGTCCCGCACTGCGCCCCACACACCGGCGAGGCGCGGCGGACTTTGCACCGCATGTATGAGCGCACCTCGGCGCCAACATACATGAGGCACAAATTTCTCCGGAACATGTCACCCATAATGTGTATCTATTGATGTGTGTATATGTGTGTGTCTCTATTTATATATATATATTTGTGTATTTATGTGTATCTGTGTGTATATATATATATATATATATATATAGTGACACTTCGCTTGCGTATGGACATCCTCCTGGGCCGTCCTGGGGGTACTTAGCTCACAGGATCGCCGTCTCTTGTAGAAGGTATTGGCACACCGACAACGGCTTCTGGTGTAGACTGGCCTCAACCAGCTTTATTGAGGCACCGTATACAGAACACAAACAACAGAACATAAATAAAATCCTCGGCCGTCTAGCCACTGACTACACATTCAATGTGTCCCTCACTAATGTGGCCTATGCCTGCCGCACAGCACCACATACCACAGTATTCCACTGTATAATAGGCTTTCCTCAAGCCTCCGGGGGCCAGAGCTCTCTCCCAGCTCTGCTGCTCCAAACCTTCAGGTAGCAACCATGCCCCCTGATCACCTGGAGTATGAGACCTTTAATAGATCTCCAGAGAGTTACCCAATACCTGGGCTGGACCATAGGGACCTGAAACGTGGGAACAACCACCCACCCATCTGCAGTTGTTCCGGGAAGGCCAGCCCTTAATGGCTGAACATTAGCCGTGCTAGGTATAAGGGTCAGCAACCTAATGCTGCTGACCGACAATACCTGGCCTCCCCCACCGAGACCAGGCTCTCGGTGACACGTACGCCACCTAGTGGCAGAACCATGCGACCCCCTAAGGTCGCTCCGTGACAATATATATATATATATATATATATAATATATATATATATACATATATATATATATATATATATATAATATATATATATATATGGTGTGTGTGTGTGTGTGTCTGTGTATATATATATATATATATATATATATATATATATATATATATATATATATATATATAGGTGGGTGTCTGTGTGTGTATATGTGTGCGTGCCTGTGTGTGTGTATATATACGTGTATCTGTGTATATATATATAATGTGTATCTATTGATGTGTGTGTATATATGTGTGTATCTATTTATGTATATATGTGTGTATGTATGTGTATCTATGTGCATATACAGTATATGTGTGTTGTGTATATCACATATAATTAACTGTGTGTATATGTGTGTACAGATACATACAGATACACACAGATACACAGATACATGCACACACATACAGATACACACAGACACAAACACAAAGATACACACACAGACACAAAGATACACACACAGACACACAAGCACGGATACACACACAGATACACACACATAGAGATACACAAAGACACACAGATTCACACACACAGACATACACACACAGATACACAAAGATACACAGACATAAACACTGATACACACATACAGATACACACAGATATACACACAGATTTACACACAGACATACACACAGATACACACAGATACACAGATACACACACAGATACGCACACAGATAGACATACAGATTCACACAGAAATATACACACAGACACACTCACACACAAACACACACATACAGATACATACACAGACACACACCCACAGACACACACAAACAGATACACACGCTCACACAGATACACAGACACACACATACAGATACACACATACAGATATACATATACACAGACACACATATACATACACACAGATACACACACAGATACAGATACACACAGAGATACATACACACAGACACACAGATACATACAGACACACAGACACACGCACAGATACACACACAGACACACACATTCAGATACACACAGACACAGATACACACACAGATACAGATACACACATACAGATACACACAGATACACACACAGACATACACACAGACACACATACACATACAGATACACACACAGACACATACAGATACACAAACAGATAAACACATAGATAACGGACACACACAGATAAACACACACAGATACACACAGACACACACATGCAGATACACCATAGTTGCCAACTTTTGAAAATGAAAAAGCAGGAGATCATATATTAATCTTCTTTCACAAATTTGTCATTTGACACGCCATCTAGACTGAATACCACGCCCTACAAAAAATCCCCACACCACTCCACCTACACATCCACCATTTCAAATTACCTCCAATTCCCTTAACACCATCCCCATAAATACCAATTAATAATCCCCCAAACCCCCTTACTATCCCCAAACATCCTTTATAATCCCCCAATATCCACTACTCTCAATAATAATCCCCACATAATCCCTGTAATCACCCACAAATACTCCTTTAATTATCCCCCCAAATCAATCCATTTAATTAATCCCCCAAATAAATCCATTAATAATCCCCCCAAATATACCCCTTAAATATCCCCAAATAAATCCATAATTTCCCCATTTCCAATTACTTTCCCCCAATTATATCATTTATTTTCCCCCCAATATATTCCATTTATATCCCCACATAATCCATTAATATCCCCCAAATTATCCCTTACTAGCCCACCAATAATCCTTAATACCCCCAAATTATCATTATAATATCCCCCATACTCCTTACTATCCCAAAATATCCATCAATATCCCCCAAATTATCCATTACTATCCCCCCATAATCCATTACAATCCCCCACTATATCCATTATATATATACCCCCATAACTCCCTTTCTTCACTATACCCCAATAACCTTACTATCCCCCAATAAATCATAATACCCCCCAATAATCCCTTACTATCCCCCCCATATAATCCCTTACTATCCCCCCAATTACTCCATTACTATCCCCCACTATAATCTGACCACACCTTGAAGATTATCCCCCCAGAACCACTGAAATCCCTACTATCCCCAACCTCAGAGTTCGTCACCAGCACTAAGATCTCCCCCAGTGTGTAGATCCTTGTACTCCCCACTCAATAAGATGCCCTTGCTCACGAGAACGAAGTCACACATGCAGAACAGTATCGTGTGTGTGATTAGTGTTTCTCGCATCCACCTGAATATCCTTGCTCCTTCCTTGTGCCCCCCAAAAGTGCAAGAACACCACTCATCTTCCTCCCAAAGATGACATTGAGTCATATCCACCATCTGATTCACTCGTGTGTTACTATCACACCAGAAGTCTATACCTCTCATTAAGTCCCATCGTAGTGAGAGAACACGCAACGTTGTTCTACTCTTATGTGCCCACCCATGTAAATCCCTTACTATCCCCCAAATAACTCCCTTACTCATCCCCCCAATATCCCTTAAATCCCCCACATAATCTTACTATCCCCCCCCAAATAATTCCCTTACTATCACCCAATAATCCTTATCTACTCCCCCATATAATCATATATCCCCCAATAACTCCCTTACTAGTACCACTATACCATGTGACTCCCTGATCTGACTCGTATCTCCCAATAAACTCCGTCTACTGACTCTACACATCTGCTCCTCCTCATAGAACTCGTACTCCTGTGATGTCATACTTCCAGCACTCCCAACTTAATATTTGTCCCGTGTGTGAGACAGATTGCCTCTCACTAACACATGATAGATCCTTGTACTCTACCCCCCACAAATTAACGACATTGGATCGAGAAGTCACCACCTGTGTGATATAGAATGAGACTGTACTATCCCCACTTGTGTTTGTCTCATTGTCTCCGCCCTACCCTATACCTCACATGTAATTTCTTTCACCAAGTCTATCCACCCCTGCGCTATAGTAATACCACCTCTGTGATGTTCGCACACTTAGCTATTGTGCACCCAATGGTCAGTGACTTGATGCACAAGAGTTTGATCCCCCACTATATTAGATAGTCAACTGTGTGTAGATACCTCTACATACAAGAAGTTGTCATTCAGATGAATTGGCCTCATCCAGAATATGTGTGTACGTGCATGTTCATCTGTGTGACTGTTCCTATCGCTCTTTGATCGTACATGAAGAGGATGGACCCACACCCTCACGCCATCTCTAGAGAGACACCCGCGCAATTCTCTCGCCATATCACTAACTACCCCCCTTACATTACTGTGACCAGTAATAATTCACTGCCCCACACACAAATATGTTGTGACACCGTATAGTGATCCATCATACGATTAGCACCTTTGTGATATCACTGCACATCCTGCAACTCGTGCTCCTGTACCTTGCAATGTGTAGATCCCTCATCATAAGCCCTGCCAACAGAGTTATAGCTCTGACCACACAGAATAATCCACTCTATTACACCGCGTAGATCACGTAATACCATTAGTACGTGTCATTCCTGCCACTCTAGTATCGACTCTTATAATCACTCGCCCCAACATCCCACAAAAGAATACCTAACATCACACGTGCTCCAACACAGACCCCAATCACCACTTGTAAAAGTCACTAAGCACGCACGTCTCTAAGCCGACACGCCACCCCTCCACACTACATAACATAACCACATCTCCACCTCCACCTACTACCCCCAACGCCGCTCCATTCTCATACCTGTACAACCTCCTACACACATCACTCCCCCTTTTTTTAGCTAGACTCGATCAGTCTCGCCTGTCCCCCTGTCTGTTGTAACCTCCTACCCTTGTGTACTCCCTCACGCCCCCTCTCAACAATACATCCTGTGATAAATTACTCTTATCTGTCTCCCCCCGCGCACTGCTGTCATGTATCTCCAACGCCCTTGTTGCTACAGATACGTGTTCTAGACCTTCAGACTGCTACTCCGACTGCATCACTCTCGCACAACACACGTGCGCCTCTCCGCTGTGTGTGTCTCCCTATCCGATATTGCATCGCACTCTATATCGCCCCATACCTGTGTTCCCTCATTCGCCCATTCCTCCTCTCACTACACTACCCATACCCAGCTCTGCTACCGCAGTCCAGACAGCGACTTGCCTCTGAACGTGTCTACTACGATGTTAAGACTCACTGTGTCTACTCTACGTGCTGTCCACAACTGTCTTCCCTTTTTCCCCTTATGTTCTCTCATTACACTCCCTTCATTCCTTATTCGCCTATCATGTCGCTGTTCCATCACACCACTCTATATCCTTTCATGTTCTTTAATGTGTGTCTCACATATCCAGGCTCAGGCGCCCACACACACATCCTCCCTCATTCTGTCCTTTGTGTCCTCATTCTATTGTGTGTGTGTGACTCAACTCCTGCCCCGCTCACTGCTCAAACCAATACACAACTCCCTGTATAACCATCTCTCACCGCGCCCCCTCACCCCCTCAACGCCCTCTCCACCCGCCTCCCCCGCTAAACTACACACTGCAGTCCACCGCCATCGTGCTGCTCACCACACCGTGCTTAACGTCCCACCACCATACAGTCCTACCACATCAAGCCCCCTGTCTCCTCCCCCTCATCACCCACATGTGTGTCATCCACCACGCCATGTGCCCTACATATACAGACCTCGGTGCCCCCTGTGAGTGACCACCACCACGCACCCTCGCCACTCTGTCCTCCCCCACAATTACCCTCCCACTCACTAACCTACCCACCTCACCGAGTGTCGGTGCCATCCTTCCATATCATCCTCCCCCCCTCACCCCCTTCCCCACTAGAGACCACATAATAGTACCCGCACCGTGCACCACCCCGAGTTCGTGCAAAACTTGCACCACAGTGATACCATATACTCACATCTCTATCAGAACACCACCTACGCCGACACTAATGCACATCGCACTCGACATCGAAATAGAAGTCACACAACGTCTAGCCAAGCATCATAGTGCGATAGACTACCAATAGACATACTCTGTGTCCGCATATATATCTATACTACATACAGAGTCACATAAGTGCATCTGAGATCTCACACGCCACCGTGCCGAAACTAAATACCCGCACGTTAACCACGTCATACCCTCACCCCCCCTGCCCTGACATCACCGTCTGTGCGCTTCACGCTCTCCCGTGTATACACACCCCGTTCACCCCGCAGCACATCTCCCTCTACATCCTATTATACATCGTCTCCTATTATGCTGTCATCACCCTACTGCACCTCCAATATACTCATCCACCACCTCTCCATCCCGCAAAAGTATAACCTAATTGTACCATTAACCCTCGATTGTCAACTCTCCAAGTGTGTTAACCACTTGTCAAACCAATCCCCCCACAATACTGATGTGTCCACTCCCGTGACATGACCCCACCTACCCCAGGTCACTCACCACTGCCCTGTCTCATAGAGATACTCACATACGCCGTCGGCCCACCACCATGTCTGTGCTGTCCGAGTGCATCCATGTGTGCATCACATCCACTGTAAATCACACCCTGCCGAGACCACATACTCACCCGCAATGAGCCCACTCTGTCAATCCCGCCCACGCACTATAATGTCTCGTATAAAGTCACTATAAACGCATAACTACCCCCCTGTGTCCGTCATGTACTATGAGATGTTACATCCTGATGAGCACAATATCAACTGATAAACGCACACACAGCCTCGCGCTATGCGCATCCATCAATCCCTCCATCGCGCGCCCCAGCACGTCTCAAATATACTCCCGTCGCACACTAACGATGCCATCCTGACAAATCCAGCCGGTGTCCTCTAACTGCCTCATTCACCACATGTCTCGACTGTTACTGACCCTGAACTGTGTGACCTACCCTATAACCATGTGTACTACACAACTCAACATAATAGGAACAAGAAGACAAAAGCACACACACTACTACATACACACCCACACATAGAAATCCACACATAGTGCTCCTTACCAACCTATGAAGTGACGCTACACAGTTCTCTGTAACAGACAAACCATAGTCATCTCACCAGACATGTGTGTCCCGACTATCACCTACCTCGTGTGATACCATCGCACCTGTATTAGCAGGCGTCATTGTAATGCAACCCCTACTCATGTTGAAGACACATCCAGCTCTCTGATCTCCACTCGTACCACTCCAAATATCGCCTCACGACCCGCCAGATCATTCCACACAACCACGTGTACAACACTAAGAGACTAAACCCACCTGGTATATATTCATCCTCGATGTGCCAGTCGACAGACGTACGGCGGATGTCGACGAGCACTAGATAAGAAGACGTATCGATGTTAACTCACCATACCAAACACATACACACAAACCTCAACCCTTAATGACACCCTTAAACCAACCACATCTAAAGACTATAAACAATCACTGACACAGTAGTGCACACAAACAATATCTCACATAGAGAATGCAGCACTCGAGCCCACGCACATACGAGTTAAAGATAGCACAACAGACCTGTTACAATATACCACTCTCATCTCCACGTCATAGCCGTGATCACGTTCCCACTAAAGCTACCAAACCCTAACTCCCCGTCACTGCCACCAGTCACCCAAACCCTCCGTGCAAGACCAAACATCCGACATCCTCCAATATCTACACCACGCGCCTGTCCCCCCCCCAGCCTGCCGTCACCCCATCTGAGTCCAACCTCCACCCAAATGCTCATGAAGGAGAACTCCGACATCCAACTACCTACCGCCTGCTACTGAGAACTCTCATCTACCATATCTATCCATATATCCCTCTGCACACATACCGCCGATACTGTGTCAACTAGTGCTCCTGTTCTGCGTCCCTCTCACCCCCCTCCACCCCCCCTCTGACCCTGTGTCCTCCACTCCCTCTGTCCACTCGCTATCCACACAACCTTGTTCCACTCTCGAACTCGCTTCTGTCATGGCATAACTCTCACACTCCCCTCACCACCGCCATCATCTCTACCCAATGATCTGTCCGCATCCAAGTCACTCTCAGTGACTCCACCTCTCACTATGCTCCTACAATACACTGTGTCCTCTCTCTTGACTCTCCTTAACACCTCCCTACACACACACTGTCTCCCACCTATCCCTCCATGATTAGTTCATCCTCGTTGTCAAATGATCTATTGTCTCCCATCCACCATTCCTTCCCTGTACTTTCGCCATACTCCATCACCCACCATCATCACTTGTACTGCCACTCCTCAACACCTACACCACACAGTGTCCACATAGTAACTCACTCTGCGTGTACTGCACACTGACCTAACCCCCTCACACCACTCTCAATCTCTGGTCACACTACCCCTCTGATACTGCCGTCCCCCTCCCCTCTGTCACTCCCATCTCACGCCCACACACCCATAATCTCCACTCCCCTCCATATCACCCTCATAGATTACACCACTCTCTCACCCACCCCATGTCCACACAGCCTCACAGTGTCACACGTGCACTACCACTGTCACACCACCACTACATCACCTCTGGCCACACCATCTCAAGACTACTCGCCCTGTCAACCCCTCATCACTGTCAACCGCCACATCTCTGTCCACCACTCCATCAACACACCCCTACACCCTTGTCCATGAATCTCCCCCCCCTGTGTATCTATCACTATAACATACACCTCTTACACTCCTCTCCACACGCTCGCTCCACCAATTGTCACATCTCTATATAGTGTCTCACCTGTCAGAGCCCACCTGCACATCATCTACAAAACCTCCTCATGTACAACATATACACCAGACACACCACTCATCCTCCTGTATACAAGACTAACCTGTCAAGAACCCCCCACCACCCACTTCTTCCCATCTACACACCACCATAATACCTCATATCTAGTCTAACCTCTGATACCCCCCCTGCACCCCCTCTCCTTAAGAGACCTCTCTCCTCTCTCACACATTGCACCCTACGCCCGTGGATCCTCACCACAATACACCCTAAACCTCACTGTGTCTACTCTCCACCCATCCCACGTGTATGTGCACACCACCCCTCCCACACTCTATAAGGTTAGCATCCTCTTTAACACCCAACTACAAGAGAGACAACGATGTGTCATCGCTTCTCAGATAAGAAGATCTCATATCCACCCTCTCCAAAGTTTCCCGCCAATGTCATACCACCCCCACTTCCCATGTTCACTCACCGTGTTAGATCACCCATACATCCTCCAACACTCCACACAGTCTCCGTGTCTATCTACTATACCACTTCCACACTCTATTCTCCATCCTTTCCTCACTCCCAATAAAATCCTGTCTTGTGTCTATCTCTCGCCTCTCCACAACACCCCCATGCTCATCCCATCTCACCCGCTCCCATCTCCTGTGTGTCTGCTCCTTGACATCCTTCTCAATGAGTTGCACATTAAAATCCTACCACACCATGAGATGTTATCCTAGTTTCCTGTGTGCTAGCCTCTGTGCTCTATCCACACACTAGAGTCCTCTCCCTACCTCTTATACATCATAGATCCACCTCTATATCACTTGTACTCACTCTGTCACCTATGTCAACACACACCTCATTGCCGATACAAACTCCTAGACCATATGAACCCTCTATCTGTACCTCCGTGCCCCGATCACTCATCCCTACAACATCTGTCTCTTCTCTGCATAGTCAATCATGCACTCAATCCTAAATGTGTCCAATGTTGTGTATACCATAAGTGTCTCTTGTGTTTGTGTTGTATTCCACTTCACCACATAAGAGAAGTACACACTACTCCAGATGTGTGACCTCGTCCACGCCGTCCTCGCGCACGTTCAGTCTCATGTCTTGGCCCCTACCTACTCTGTGACCACCTGGTTCACGAGAAACGTGCTATCTCTCATGAGTGTGTGCGTAGTACTCAAATATCCTGCTCCGCTCACTATACTCTTCACACGTATCATCTTCCCACCCCTCAGAGACGTCCCTGTGCCCTAGACGTGCCGCTCATACCTCCTTAATACCTGAAGTACAAGTCTCCATCAGCACACATACTCCTCTCCATCTCATCCTGATAAGTGTCCTTCTGTGCATCTCATGATCACTCCTTCCAGAGTAGTACTCCTATCACTGTCTGCTTCATAACAACTAGACACACAGACATATCCAAAATAGACGTTCCTTATCCACCATCCTGTGACACCCCCGACCTCCCCCCTATCCCTGTTTTCCAACACGCCATTTCACCTATATCCCAAACTTGTCTCATGTCATCATCAACAAAGATAGATGTCACATCCCCGTGCTCACCTCTCACTCGCCTCTCCCCTCACGCCTCCTCCATCACGTGAGTCTGTCACGGCACCCCAAGACTCTGACATACCCGTCATACGCTACCGTATTCGCCCTCTCGTGCTTCCACTAGCTCCTACCACCGTCCCAGTGTCCTTCCCCCCAACACCCTCTCTCCCCCTCTAACACTTACTACACTCTATCCCAAGTACCAGCCATCAGCATTCCACCTACAGACCCCTACAGTGTTTGTAACTTGTCCACGTATCCCCCCACTACTACTGTCATCTATCACTCCATACATGCACATGTTCCCACAGCGTTATCATGTGTCGTGTGTGTTGGTCCTGGTGCATATATCGTACTCTGTCCTACCGTACGTCGTGTAGTGTGTCTAACCCTCGTGTACCTTCCCCCTCCCTCCTCCCTCCTATTGTCGTCTATATATCTCCCTCCACATTGTGTTTTCATCTCACCCACACTCTCTATCTGTGCACTCTCACACTCCGTTCATGTTCGCCACTAGAAAAAGCATCCGTCACACCAACCACTGTCACACCTACAGAGATCTAGAGTATCATACAGACACAGCGCTACCCCCATACACCATTCCTCATAAGTTCTACAGCGCGTGATCACTGAAAAGAACACACCCTATGTGCACCATGCCCCTACCCTATGAAGACTGCTCCTTACTAGAGATCTCAGTCAGTCCTAGTCACCAAGACGTAGTTCTCACCAAATCTTCACACATCATCACTCACAGATCATAATAGACGTGTCTCACCTGTACATCAGTCAAAAATGCACTCTAAACACTATTGATTGTACCATGAACTCACTGTGCTAAGTGCGCTAATCAAATCACACGATGTCGCACTAATATCCCATACTCGTCGTTTTCTCGGCCTAACGTACCTTACCTCTACCAACAGCTTGCACAAACTCGTGTCCACATGTGTCCATCATAGTCACCAAATATTTCTGACCATGTCATCACTAGTGTGTTGTTCCCTGTGTTTCGCGTAGTGTAGTGTCCTCCGTCTCTCCCCCGCCCTGTGATTTGTGCTAAATGACGCCCAATTGATACCCTGAGTGTCGAAGTAGTCAGACTCGCCCACGCTCCGTTTCTCCCCGCCTACTCAGACACTGTTGCTCTATACATATACCTACACGTCGCGCACCATCCCCCAAATTCACTGTCCAGTATCCCCGAGACATGTGCACAGCGCGGCCAAAGTGTCAGTGCTCGTGCACTCGCACCAGTGCCGTGCATTTCCGCTGCTCCTTCTAACCACACTAGATAACTCCCCCCATCATGTGTGCCAAGTGTGACTACTACCCCTTGTTAACCAGTACTCCCATATCGTGTCACCACAATCTAGAACTCATCACACACCCTTTCCCAGTCTACCTGATTCCCCACCCCTTTTATCACATAACATAATGTATACCTGATGTTGTGTGCCCCAGTCCCACACTCACTGTGTTCTATGTCTCAAACGTTCGCCTACACACTAATACACATATCTACCATAGGCTCCCATGCCACACATAATCTAGTACGTTGTCCTGTGTACTTAACCAACAAAATACACAAAACTACATGCAAACCGTGACATCTGCCCCCCCCACACCTACTATCTTCAGTATAGACTTGTGTTCACATATAAACCTTCACTTGCTGTACCCACGCACTCAGTCCACCCTATGACAGAGAACATCCACACCGCGATACTCAGATACCTGTCTGCTGTCCCACACTGTTAATACACTGTGTGCCCCTACTCAACACTGACTCCAAGTCACAACATGACGCACTGTGTCGTCGCTCTCTATCCAAGATTCCTCTCCGTCCCACCCCGCCCTACCCTATCTCATATTATCACCAGAAACTATGTCACAAATAGTGTCTATCCACTGTCGCACATAAAGCCTATCTTCCTACGTTGTGCGTGTACCCTAGATCACATCCTCCCCACAACACGCGTCCGTACTCACCTATACATCCCCCCTACTGTGATCACTTCCTCCAATCCTACCTCCTCGCAAATCGTTGTCTGATCACAAGATTTGTGTCCCTCACTTTAGATTTTCCTCAACCCCAAAAAATCACCACCACATATCCTCTATACACCCATTAAAAACTCCATTACATCACTCACTCCAACCCATCAACAAACTTTCAAGCCCTAATATAAAATCCACAAACCCATAACCCCCCCCCCACAAATCTGCACTTGTGCACGTTCATCACTCTCCCCCCACCCCTACTACATCTCTACACCTTCCACACTCACCCTCATACCCCTATACACTCCCCACTTCTGTCGACTCACTGTGAACCTCGTGTGTCCGACTAAAGATGTCCTCACCACCTCTCTCCCGTCATAGATAGATCCACTACCATCTGTGCACCTACCACATTATCTCACGTGTGTGCCCCACCACTGCTGTGTACAGGTCTCCAACCCTGTCTACTGCGATGTCCTCAAAATGTGTCATGTGTGTCCTCTGCCACCCCACCCCATGTCATGTGTACCTCGTCTCCCCCCCATCTAGACCACACCTGCTCCTCCACCCTCATCCCCTGTCCTCTCAACTCCCTCCTCATGACGCCCTGATACTCACGCACTCCCCACTCATACAACATCCAATACTATGATGTTGTATGCATGTGTGTCTAATCCACTGACACTTCTGAGTTCTCTACGTCCAGACGTTCAACTCACAGTTGAGCAGTCAGTTCATAGTTGTGTGTGTGTTGACTTGAGATTATCAATGGTGCGATAGAGTACTCTCACTACTACCCCTCCACCTTAAGATCTGACAAACCACGTGTTCAGCTGATAGTGTCTCGTCTCCCACAGCTCCGAAGAAGATCGTATTCCCACTATAGGACCACCACACCCCTCTATCTGTACTCTAGGAGATAATCTCATCGATGATACCCCTACTGTTGTGCCTGACACATCCGCGAGACATCACACTACATACATGCAAATAAGTCTCTCATGTCTCTGAACCAGTCCTCTGTGTATAACCCTTCCCCCCCTCTGATAGTCCAAATATCTACAGGCCCTAGAAATGCATGTACATCGCACTCCACCTGTAAGTGTGTCGCCATCTTGTTAGTATGCTGACACAACTTTGTGTATACATTATCTCCTCCTCCTCACACCCCCAATACGAGTACTTCTCCACTCTATAAACATAGTGCTCTTCCCCCTCTGCACACTCAGTCACAGTCATAAGTAAGTGAGCGCTAGTGTTACTGCACTAACAATGTTCTTGTGTCCTATTCCACTCTGACACATCAACATGATCATCATAGTCCGTGTTCCACCACCCACACTAACTGCTCTATCCCTGACGTTGTCGCTCGTCTCTGTAGCTGTGTGATTGTTAGTCTCCAATTGCCTCGCACTCCCGTGATCCAGTTCATATATCATTGTACAACTACCTTCTGACATCGTCTGCACTGAGCCGTCGCACACATGTGCACCCTACTACTCTTAGTTACAACACGCCATACCTCACAACATTTGTCCATAGAGAGATACATAGAGTGTGTGTTCACCTGCTCCGAGTGAGACTCAGATGTCACCCCCCACACTCTTGTGTGTACACGTGTCCAGCCCTCATAGTGTGATCGTGTAATAGAGTGATCCAAATGCTATCTCTGCGTGTGAGTGGTCTCAATCTCACTACCCTAATCATCATATCTCGTATACAGAACTCGTCCTATTTGACGTGTCTCTCGATGTCAACTCACGTCCTAGCTCACACATCAGATTTGTTAGCGCCACAAAAGTTGTCTCAAATATATCTTCTCAAGTATTGACACCAGTTTGTCAATGATTACAGAAGACTCAGCATCCCTCCCCCTCCCATCCCACCCCTATCCCCTACAACAAATAACCCTTCCCCCCAATTCTATTAACTCACATGTTGATACCACCCCCCTTCCTACTCCCTCACATTTTCCAACCTCCTACATTTCACTTCTTAAATTCCTCCCCCCAAATATACCCACTTTAAAAACCTACCAATAAAACCAATAAATATATTAAATACCCCCTTTCAATTTCCACACCATAATATCCCCACCTAAATTCCATCTTACAAACAACCTCCCAATAGTACTACCATCACACCCCCACCCCCAAAACAATCTACATCCACCCCCCACAACCCAAACCATCACATAATACGTGCCCATACACCCTACCACTAATCTTCTCCATGTATGCTCCTAATAAAACAGTTCCATACCTGCACCATCGCTCGCCACCTTAAATATCTCCACCCCCTCATCGCGCACACCCTCTACACCCCACTACTAAGAGTGTGTGTCGCGTGAGTGGTGTGTGCCTCATGACCTATGTATCAGACACACAAGACACAGTCTGAGTGTGTAAATGATTCCCTTCCCCCTCCTCGATCTGTCATGTGTTCATTCCTCCATTTGCGGCACACATGTCTGTGTGTGAGTCTACAGTTGTGTCCCCCCACAATAATGACTGCTAAGACTATCACAAGTTCTCCTTGCCTCTAACATCAGACTATATCTACACTCAAGACCTCTAGTCCACCCACTGTGTGTCTCATGTGTCTATAGCTCCACAGAGATAGATATACTCTCACACCATCATATGTTACGTAGAGACCTTTATTATGTAACCATCCTATCGTGTACAAAAATATATCTTTCTTTAATACCCTAGTGTCAACAGTCTGCTGTCTCTTTTAAGATCTGTGTACTCTCACTCATATCTATACAGACTCACCTCTTGATATACACCTCTCGAGTATGTTACTAAACATAGACAAAATCATCTGGCAGATGAGTGTGTCCTACTCGACTCTGTATCTCATCCTCCTATTAATGTAAACCCAATAACATTCATCTCATCTTGTCGCCTCAATTAAGTGTCGTTATCGTATCCAGATTGATCTGCTCACGCGCCTCCAGTGCCCCTCAACCCTATGACGTAACTCTCAAAGAGAGTGTGTCTCATTCACATTGTGCCCTTGCAGACAATCCTAGTATTCACTCATCACACAACCTACCACCTTATTCAACAAGACACACTCTCTCTCCACACGCACTCATCACCCACTGTTGATATAAGGTGTGTCTTTGTTATCCCCCTCACTTGCTATGAGAACCCATAGTGTGATCACATAAGAGAATGACTGATGTATGACCATCTCTCAACATGAGCACTGTGTGGCACAAAGCAAAACTCAATCTCTGTGTGTACCTATACCCCTGTGTGATTATAAGACCCATAAGATCACTACTAATATTCTCTGCGCACGCACCCTCCAATCAAAATATACCACTATCCATAATATATCACTCTCCACCCTGTCTCCTATCTATGTGTCCAACACTCCTCCACCCTAGATCTCTCAGTCCACACCGCCTCACCTCAATGATGTGCATCCTACACCTCAACAGACGTGATTGTGTAGACCACACTCCCAGTCCTCACCCCCCCAATCCCCCAATCCCCCTCCCCTATCCCCAAATCCCCAAAACCCACCTCACCTGAAATCCGACTAGTAGAGTCCTAACTCGTATGTGTACCTCCTCTCGTTCGTCTAATACTGACTCTCCTCAACCTAGAGTTCCCACCTCGTGACAGAAAAGTGTCCAAGAGTCACACTAGTTTATGTGATTGTTATGTACCCCACCCCCGCTTGTGATCAGTGATTTGTGTCTCACACACAGCCCCCTCCAGTGACCAGAGATTTAGCTTCTCATTAACTCAGTCACTCTGTACTCTAGTTGATCAATATCCTCCTCGTCACTGTACCGTCCATCTCTGCTCTGTATTTCGTGTCCGTACGCCCCAATGCCACCTAAGACACATATCGTGTGTAAAGATACACTTGATCTCCGCAAAACTTCCCTCTGACTTCACCTGATCTCTACACATCATGTGTCAATCCGTTCACTGCCCACCTCCCATCATCTCCTGTCACGCTCTCCTACACCTATACGCACCCCCCCCGCCCTCTCACCATACATCTCTACCCACCATATATCAGAGACATCTATACCTGATCTCCACACTCACATGTCATGATGTGTGACTAGAACGACTAGAGAGTGAAAGTCGTGCCATCATATGTCTCGTCTATCTTCTCAATCTCCGCATCATACCCCCTATGTCGTTCTGACACTCCCCCCCCTCACTCACATAATCTCAATAATAAGTCCCATGATCTCTCATCGGTTTGTGTGAAACGTCAATTGTGTCTGCTGTGCATCCTCAACCACCTCACACTAGCATGTGTGCAGATAAGTTCACTATTGATACATCCCATAGTGTATGTTATCACATGCTACTATGTACCGCACCCATCCCATCATATAAATCACCTCAAGCCACTCTGATCCATACGTGTGTGTGTGCTCGATCCATGTCACTCCATCATGTGTGTGTAGTCTCAGCGTGGTGACATTCAGAAAGTTTTCACTAACCAGTATTCACAATCAATGTCATATCATAGTGTGACATTCCTCTCCTATCCTTATAATATCTCATACTGAATACATTCTAGATGTGTTCACGATGTCTTGATACTCTATCCGTTCACTCGCTCTACCACCCTACATGTTGTGTCGCTCTCATAATATCCACCATCTAGTGTGAGTGCCATAAGATCTGTGCTGCAACCCCCTGTTCTATCATCGCTCTGTGTCGACCCTGGTGCGCTACATCACATCTCTCTCGTGTGTCGTGACTCATCTTCACTATCGCCCCTGCCCCTTATCGTCACAACACTTGTCGTTCCAATCAATAATCGCTATGACATTACTCTATGCTCTGCTGCAACCACTCACCCACTGTATAAAGAATGCACGCCCACACTCTGCCATCCCCAATCTTCTAGACCTCTCAGGTGATATCCGCACTCAGTGGTCAAACAATCCCCCCCTCTATGTGGTATGTCCTACTACAACCCACTCATCTCGCTCACCTACCAGATGCTAGATGGTATCAACTCTCACCATGCACTCTGTCGTTGCACCTCATGTGTGTATGAATTGTCATCCCTCCTCATCGCCAGTGACCTCTCGTGTCTCTCATCCCTGCTCCTGTCGAGTGCCCCATCACTAATGTCTCTTTGTCATCGTACATGGTGTGACTATCTCAAGAGTTATGTTTATGTCTAGAATTGACTCCATCTGCTAATTGTCCTCCTACCAGCATTGTTGTTCATGTTGTACCTTCAAGTTCCCACCCCACAAATCCTTCCTTCAACCACCTTTACAACACCATCTCATAAAATATCCCCCAAAAAAATCATTTTTAGATACTCATATGATAGTTGTCGTCGCTAATTGCCTGTAGATATCCAAGTGTTGAGTCTTCCAATAGAATATGTATCAAGTGCTGTTGCCATGCGCACAGATACCGTACATCGCTATAGCTCTGCCTGCTCTGCTAAGCCAAATCCCCCACCAATCTCCTTCTTAAATATACATACTCACGTTAAGATTCACAATGTGTTGTGCTCTCACAATCTCTGTCGCATGTCGCCTATCCCGATCTCTATCTCTCAACTCGAACCCTAATATCATACTGCATTGTGCGAAGAGTCAATAGTTACTCTGTATTGAGTCCTACACTCACTACATATTGTGACCAACTTAACTGATGTGTGATTGTGATCTCACGCTCTCCCTTACCCATACCATTCTTTTCCTTTTTTATCCTCTCCCCATCTCACCTAACACCCCACACCCACTTTTATCATATACCCCCGTCTCGCGCACAGTGTGCATTATAGTGTTAATGTACACCCCACCTACTGTTACTCTCGTCAAACCATCATTCTTATATGAAAATGTCACACGTAGTATTGATATATCCAGCCTGTCTGCTAATACCCGATGACTACCATTCACAAGCGCATAATATGAACCACCTTCCATGTATGTTAACTTCCTCCTCACCACCACGTATGTGATGCTCATAAACTATGTGTTGTGATTCTCTGTGAACTGAAATATGGTCATAGACTCCATCTGTGTCCCCCCTCCTGTGCACGACAAAGAGTCCATCATATCCGTGTTGTGCATATCACCCATACTATTTGTGTGCTATATCATGTGTGTAATTGATAGAATAGTGCTCCATAAGAAGTGGTAGAGAGGTATGAGTTAGTGTCTGCACATCCACCTCCAATCCTTGATCATCGTCAAAGTCCATTATGCCTCCTCATTCTACCCCTGTGTTGTCGCACACTTGTCACAGGTTCAACACTACCCGTCTTGAATCTATGTGCAACACACCGTATGTTGCACGTCCTGATGCTCCTCACACGTGACATAGACTAAACCATGTGCACCCCCAGATGAGACTCATCTCGCGTTATGCATGCTCGAGTATAGTGTCGTCTAACACACCCCTACCTCAGTGTGTCATGCTAATCTGATCTTCTGAGTAAATAACACCACTCCCTGTATACTCCTGTCGAGTGTAAACAAATGTAAGATCTCGCACTATCATATCGCGTACATAAATGTCGTTTGTCGCCGATACCTCCTATATAGATCCTACATTAACAACCTTCTCCCTACCTCTGAGACTGAAAGACGTATCCTACATTAATGTGTGTAAGTTGTCTCTAGACATATCCCACGCAACCGCGCTCACTCATAGAGTAGATATCTAAGAGTGTATCTCACATTGACATCCATCTGTTCCTGTCCCTCATTGTGTTGCTATCTATGTCACCATCAGATCCTTCTACAGGTTTTTCACTGAGACATGTCCGTTCTAGTGCACAATACCGTCATGTTGTCCTGCCATCATGTCACTACCACCAGAATCTGTCGTCCCTGGAAGCACAGTTCAGCACATATCTCTCACCCTATTCTCTATCTATCACTCCAATGCACGTGACTCACACCTCCTATATGAAATATAGGATCTTCGTCTAAATGACAGTTCACAAACGATGCGCAGTGTAGTAGTCTCCATGAATGCACCAACATAGCAATACAACTCATACCTCCAACCCTCGCTATTGACTTGACACTTAAACTCATAGAAACAGCATCAGAATGTGAATGGTGAGGAGAAAAAGAACGCTGTCCTAGTCTAACACTGATAGTATCAATACACACTACATGTGTCTAGCAGTGTCCACACAGAGTGCTACCTCTCTGTTGTGTCGATATACATGCAATCACAATCGACACATACACCACTCACCATTGTGAATATGTGTATGCTATCCTACTCGTGTAGATGAAGAATGTATTGATCCGACATATTCTCCATACACCACCTATAATAGAATCCTTTAAGTCCCACCAAAAACCCCTCGTGCCCACACTGTGATAGTTGTCTATGACTCACCAACATACGAATTGTGTCATAAAATGCTCATTGTTTATTGACTAACAAGTAATGAGATCTGAGATGATCCATGCGCAGACTTCACACCATTGAGAGTAATCTATGCACCTCCTAGAGAATGATCCAGACGTGACACTTCTCTGTATCTTACCTCAGCTACCTACGCTCTCGACTATACCCTCAAAGATGACACATTATCTCACTCGTGTCCCTGACTGTATCGTATAATACTAGTTAATAAACTCTCTTGTATACTGTCATAGTACACTGACCAATAACTCTATAGCTGACCTCACTCCCGCCTACTCAGATTCCGTCTTGCAACATACACTGTGTGCACATCTGATAATGTGAGACTATAATGCACCAAGAGAAGGCCTAGTCATTTGTTCACTGCCATCGATATACTAAGTAAGACACCACATTTAGTATGATAGCCCATGATCATGTTGTTATAAAACCAAGAGATACTACGCTCACTAATACATATATACACACGTTGTCCCAGACCACTCGTCTCATCGTCTCAACTATGCCACAGATCATACATTGACACCTGAAGTATCTATGTGAAAGTTGTGTGCACATCAGTGCGACAAGTCATCTCACTCGATTATTGAATCTATGTGATTCGAGTCACCTCATAGATCGGTGCTATACAATCTCAGACCCGTGATATGATATGTCGTTCACTCCACCGCAACTAAACCTAAATCAGTACTAGTCCAGCTCACACACTCCCCATTGCTGCACTCCAAGCTGTACTGATTTGTACAATTTGTATGTACACACACAACATCACATAGTAGATAATTGTATCACAACTCCTACGAGTTAATGTGTATCAACCCCGTAAGTTTAATCACATTGTTGAATCAATGTTGTGAGATAATTAATAAAACAATAACTTCTCCTTCTCTGTATCTCGACACTCATACTTAATAACACACAATCATCAATCTCCTCGCATCACCACCCCTCGCTCTGAATCCAGAATACATGTCTACCCTGTATGATCCTGATCATGAGAGAGAACGTGAGTAGAGTAACTAATATGATATTTTCTATTTCTTACATTAACCTATCATTATGTTACGCTCTATGTCTACTCTCACCAACACCTAGTTGATACACACAAAACACCGTTAGAGATATCCGCATGTCTGTAGTAAACACTCGTGCCCCTCTCTTCTTGCACTACTATTGAACACCCATTACACACTTTGTGTTGACTGTTAGTACTAGCCCCATGTACTGACACCTGACTCATGCCTTTGTAGTGAAACGATGCTATCGTGTAATGTTTAGGTCGATGGTGTTCTGTGCATGATCTAATCATAGCAGACTCGCAATGTCGCAACGTCACATTTCGCTATACAAGATAGTGTGACCCACACTCAGTATACAGCACACGCTATAGCGCGACGCGCAGCACTACAATTCAGTACTCACACTCACCAGCGCGCGTCATCTTCACACCCCCTCATATTTGCGTCGGCCACACCTCACCCTCTCCCTAGTATAAGCAGGGGCAAGACCAGAGATGATCTTGTCGGTGTCGCACTCATCAATGCAAGCACTCAGACAGTGATGGTAGACACGTCTGATGTCTATGTCATGTCGATTCAGTTCTTGCGTACTAGAGAGAATCGGGCTCACTCTATATCAGATATTGTCGTTGTGTTGTTGCACAGTACTGTTCCATAAGATTACGTCTCTGTGTTGACAGGGTGAACGCTAATGAACCCGAAAGATTGCTGATGCTCTCGCGGTGTCGTGCAGATGGATCAGAGGATTGTGTTCGTCACAGAGCGATCAGCACATAGCATGAACAGCGTCACTATGTGCCCTGAGATGGCGTCTAAGAGAACTAGGAGTCTCAATAATATAGACTCTGAATCGCATGAATCGCCTGTGGAGTAGAGCGCTTGTTGTTAGTCCTGTGGATATAACTGCGTCAGTGATACTCTCGATGGTGTGGACAGAAGGCGCGAACCACAAACCTCGGGATCAGACTAAGCAGAATGTGAATCCGCTCTAGGTTTGCAGGTTATGTAGCATCATAGTTATAGGTGACTCGAGAGCGTGGGATGTTGGCGTAAAACACGTGACTAGCCAGAGAGTGCGCGAATAGTCGGGTGTGTATTCGAGAGAGTCGGTAAGATGGACAACGCCAGATCGCTAGTGCGGACTCAGCGAGGGTGCGCTATTTACAGAGTCTTGTATATTGGCCCGGAAAGAGTGGCGAACGTGCGGGAGCATCGAATATAAGATACGGACTAGACTATCTTCGCTCGCCTGCTGTTGTGCTGCTGGATGTCAGTGTAAAGTGGTGGTTATGATCACTATCATGTGTAGCAGTGTACATCTAGCTCTAAGGAGACTGTCTGGTCCTCAAGGTCGCTCACTCTCACTCGATCTTAAGTTTGCGAGAACGTAGAAGTGTGAGACTGCCTGTCGATAATAAGAGTGTGTGGTGGACCCTGGTTAAAGTCTCTGCTCGTGTGTTGCTGCGGATATCGTACTGGTTCAATGTGTTGTGGCGAGAGACGGAGAGGTGTGTGTACGTGCGGAGGTGATATATAGGTGTAGATAGTGCTGTCTGCAAAGTGTGTATCCCATCGCTGACAGTAATAGAGCACGAGCGCGCGACGAGCGCGCTGTTCGCCCGCGGGGGGCCCCGCACCCCCCCGCCATCCGCCACGCCGTTAATTCTACGTGTAGATTTGCTTTAAAATCTCTAGCTAAACTAGCATGAAATATGTTCAAATCTATCCCTAATCTAACTAAATTGGAAAGGTTCTGTAATAGTAGAGGTTACTCTCGTGCAGAAAATAGACTAATTTCGACCTGAGACTGTGTGGCCACAGGCAGTGAACGCAGGGTCGTATACCGCTATGACGACGCTGGAAGAGACAATGAGGCTGAAACAGAAACGCTGTTCTATGTAAAGAACGAGGTCAAGTGATTTTTCCAGCCTCATCGAAGCCATACACAACCCCGTCATGACGTCGCACACACATCTCACCTGCTCTATTCTGTAATCGATTTGCTGCCGCCTCAAATAATTATCAGGAAGCGCAGAAAAAGGCGCGGATACTTGATAGATGAATGCTCAGATTTTACCTTAATTATGCGCACGTGATCTGGAAATTAGCCGAATCATTAAACAAACTTGACCGCTTTTCAGCTTATGTCAGGTAAGAAAACTCGCTCAAACGTAGCCAGGAGGACTGATTCTTTCTGCGATTCGTCTAACCCATAAAGCCTAGAGAAAGCTGTTTAAAAATGGTTCCTGTAGGGATCTAATGACTGCTTTCTGTTGGAATAGGAAGAAAGGGAGAGGGTTTCAAACCGGTAAACCAGTTTAGGTGAAGAGTAGCTCATATTAATCGCAGACACTCGACCTAGGCACGATAAAGACAGTGTGTTCCATTTCCGCGAGACGACAGTGAGCGGATTTCGTATAGTGTTAGGGAAGTTCTTATCATGAAAGATAGATGCAAGGTCTTTGTGGATATTTACACCCAGATGATTTCAAAGAAGATGCGCTTCTTTCCATTTAATTGCCAATTATTTAATAGTTGCGTTGTTAATGTTCGCCAAATTTGCATCATGCTGTACGGTTCTTGGGAAGGGCCTCTGTTTTTGTAGTGTTTATTTTGTGCTCCGAAATAGATGAGTGACAGCCCGACAGAAGAGAGATTGGAGATTTTGGTAACGTTTTGGTGTGGGAGAAGTAAGCGTCCAGAAGTATATCATCGCAACTTTAGTGATCAGTTTAACATTCTCGATCATTAAATTTTTTATGCACTTAATAATCCGGATTGAGGGCGTTATGGCTGAGGCTAGAGGGCTCTACACATGAACAGAATATTAACGGGGATAGGGACAAACCCCTGTCCGCGTTCCATTAAAAATTCTAAGAAGGGGGGAGTTTGGGTATGGTAATTTAATTGATGCATAAGGAACTGGGTACAATACCCGCAATGCCTCAAGAAAAGGACCCCCAAAACCTAACGTCCTAAGAGTTGCCATCATGTAGGACCAATTCAATCGGTCAAATGCCTTTTCGGCATCAAGGCTCAAGAGAAGACCCGGGGATTGTAGTTTATTCAGTGCATCAATAAGATTAATAGTTCGCCTCGTGTTATCGCCTCCTTGTACGAAGAGCGCATGTATACGACTTGCACCTCGTTTATATATGAGATGGGGAGAAGAAATAAGCCAGGGACTGTGCTCAAAAAATTTTACGTAAAAATCTGTTAAATCACTCCAAGATTTAAGGATAGTGCAATAGGGCGTTAGTTTGTACATCTCTATCGGATCTGGTCTGGTTTCGTTACTACAGGACTATAATATGAGTGTAAAAAACTTTGGCCTACAGATTGCCACTTCAAGTATACAGTATTATTAGAATGGGGCTAACTAGATGTTGAGTGTAGTGATTATATATTCGACAAAGTTGATCTACGAGGCACAGATTTTATGTTGATCGCGAACATTTTTAGAGTGCATGCTGATAAGTTTAGGTATAATATCTCCGTGCATCAGTTAGTTAAGGATTGCGCTCCGATTTTCGGCGTTTTTTTTTTCCTTCGATCATTTTGGCGGCCAGCAAATCAACGTCTTACAGAAATACGCAGCAGGGTGAGAGATGTCTATGTGTGCGACGTCTTGACTGGGGATGTATATGGTTGCGAAGTTTGGGCTGGGAAAAATCCCATGACCTCGTTTGAGCTTAGAACAGCGTTTCCTGTTCAGCACTCGACGTGGAGTCCTGATCAGCGTCTCCACGAGCAGGAAGGAACGTTGAGCTTACTGATTCTGTGTTCACAATCACAGATCTAACGGGAAATTATTTATATAGTTCTTCACATGACTGAAAGCTCTACATGTGTACAGCTGATGATCCTTACAAATTTGGTTGAGATTAGAGATTGTGTGATATTATGAGTGTGTTAGGTAGAGAAATTTTAAAGGAGCATTGTACAGCCTTGTTATAGATTCATGGGAGGGAGGCGGAGGTGGGGCACACGAAGGCAGGCCGGAACACGAGACAAGCAGCTATAAAAAGATTTACTGGATAATAAGTTCACCATGAGGAATTAGTGTAGGACGATGCACTCGCAATATGCGTTTATATTATTAACAGTGTTTCTATTTAAATATTTCCTGGTATTGGCTAGCCGTAGAACTTATTTTAGTAGGAGTACACATCACTTTTTCTAGTCAACTAGCAGTCTGATTTGTTAGGTGCAAACTCTCACTTTAATTATCAGTAACATGTTTCAGATAGGTGTCATTTTCAATTGTGCCATATCCACCTTTGTTCCATATATCTCGCGCACCTTGCAGTATAGAAATTAGAAATCAAGCAATGTTTGTAGTACAGCCACAGGCATGATAGGTGCCAAAAATTACCTTGTATTATCAGATTACATTACAGATAGGTGTTTTTTGACCCAGTCCAGATTAGTGTTCATTTGAGGCAGCCTTGCAAGCTTAAATTGTGGAATGCAGAAATTTTTGTAGTCCTCCAAGGGTGAATTGAAGGCGCCAAGAAAAATACCTTTTATTACTCCGATATACATTAAAGATACGTGTTTCTCTGCACTTTTGACCCAGATGACAGATTTGTTGATGAGCCACATGCAGTTAAATTTAGAAAGTCTCAGCATTGTGTAGTTACTCATCAGGGTGATTTGATAGGTGCCCCAAAAAATACCTTTATCATCACTAAAAAACTTACAGATACCGTTTTTTTTTACATACTGTTTGGAGCACACTACAGCTTTGTTCATTTGAGGGCACCTTGACGTAAATGAGTGAATACTGCTAATTTTGTTAGTTAATCACAGGTGAGATTGATAGGTGCCAAAAATTACATTTTATTATCCGAATACTATTACTGGGATTACGTGTTTTTTGACTTTGCGCGCACTACAGCTTTGTTATTGCAGGCACCTTGCCACTTAAAGTGTGAATGTACAGCGCAATTTGGAGTCACCACAGGTGAACTTGAATGTGCCAAAAATACTGCCCTTTGTATTATCGGGCGAATACATTTCAGATACGTTTGTTTTTTTTCACTTTGCGCCGCATGGCGCAGACCGCTTTGTGATAGATCTACTTGAGTTAATTTGGAAGTAAGCATATTTTGTAGTGCACACCAGGTGATTTGTTAGAGTGACCAAAAATAGACCCTTGTATTTATCCGAATACAGTTTGCAGATACAGTGTTTTTTTCGCACTTTGGCGCAGGCTCAGCTTGTTGTTGATCTAAATGCAGTTTAAATTGAAATAGATCAGGCAATTTTGTAGTCACCACACAGGTGAATTGGAAGGTGCCAGATAAAATACCTTGTATTATCCCGAATACATTTCAGATAGGTTTACGCGTTGAACAGTGTTTTTTCACTTCGGCGCAGGCCAGCTTTGTTGATAGGGGCATCTACTATTGCAGCTTTATTTGACTCCGCAAATTTTGTTTTGATTTGACGGGATTTGAGATTAGCTGTGATTTGACCCGTGCTTTTTAATAAGAGGACTTTCCAAACAACCTCTTCCATACCTCTATCATAAATTTTTATATTTCTGAACAGAGAGAAATTTAAGGTGGTAGCGAGCAGAAAGAGGGGGGTAGGGCTGCGAGGTAGAGGTACATGAGTAAGGTGGCTCCTTCCTTCTGCTGGCGACAACACAGCATTGCCAGCGGATCGGTCAGTTGCAGAACCGTCTAGGCACTCGTCATCGGCTGGCGGTCACGGGCCACCTGTGAATCTCAGTTAATGAACAGCGTCGCCAATCTGTCACTTCAGTGCGAAATGACAACCTTCATCCAGCATGTTTAACTTTCCACGTTCTCACCAGTGAAACTCTGACGAGCGACACTCAAATGTTGTCCATCTAAGACTCACTCAGCAGTCCGTCTCCCACATGCAGCCAGCCCAAAGTGTCAAATCGCTGTACCCCCTCTGTGCGATAACTGCATTTCTGAGAACCTCTTTGATGTACGCAAAATGCGCGGTTGGGGCTCAGAAGGACATGTTAAATGATCACAAGAGGCAGATGAGGATGAGATTTTTGTCTGCTAAGACACCCAGTTACTGGGTGCTCATCAGAGGAGGAGAAGGAAAGCCGGTACAATCGGCAAAAAATTCCCGGGCTGGGTCGACAACGCCTTGCAGTCCACTCTTGCTCTGTCAGCCCCAGCAGTCACTGGATGAAGAATGTCAGACGACAGAGAGTCAGTGTTGATGATGAATTGATGACGACATTGCGGACTCCCAACGTGGTCTTTCTCAGCTAGAAATGTCTTGCTTGCGAGAGGCTTCATCGACTGGTAAACGGGAGGAAGACGATGGGGTGTGGTCAGTATGGGGTTCCGCCTCATAAAGGGAGAGAGCGGTCGCAGAAGAGTCCGCTGATATGATTCCGGCCAGCACACGTGTGTCAGCGCAAAATCCTGCTCCTCGTTATCGCCGTCAAAAGGTCCAGGACGCTGTCTCAATGAGGCCCTGGGCCTTCTTTGAGCAGCCTCTGATTCACCCAGCGATGTTCATATGCTGCTTTGCCGTAACGCATAAGTAGAGGCAAGAACTTAGGGGGGTTCACCAACACCAAAACACTGTCTAGTACATGCACCGTATGCCATAGTAGTTGAAATGAGGGAACTACCTTGGCCAAAAGAAAGGCCGCAGACGAGCGCAAGTGCCTCCTAACCACTGGTCAAACCCTCTGTCTTCACTCAACCTCTTCCTCCTTCCGCCACCACCAAGAGTTCCTCAGCTGCCATCTCTCAGAGTCATGATTCAGGGATCGCCTTCGCGCTTCAGCCTGCCACCGACGGCCCGGCTACCATCCAGCACCACCCGCAGAGAACCATCCTAACCCCTTATCCTTCCGCCAGTTTGAGGACTGCCGCCTTCTGTCTTACAGGGTTTGGGAGCAGACAGCCAACCACTTTAATCCCATAACCTCCTCCAAAGCCAATAGCCTGAGAATGGCGGCATTGACAGGCTTTTGGCCTTGGAAATGTTGCCATTTCGTCTGGTGGACACAGATGGGTTCCGCCACAGTCAATGGCCCTTGCTCTGCCCCCCAATCCAGATGACGAGCAGGCATTTCTTTGCCAGAATAGTAGCTCGTGTACCTCTGGCCCTGGCCAGCCACGTGTCATCTAAAAATTTCCAATGTCGGTTTATGCAAGTGCTGTGGCCGGAAACAGTCACAGATTCTGACCCGACACATGGGTCTAGTAAGCACGCAAGGCGCTATATCTTGTGACACGACTCAAATGGGTTAGTCTATGAGAGTGGACTGGTCGCCTTGGGGGTGCGTGGCTTCGTCGGCTCGGCGCACGTTCATTCAAAACCACATAGGGATGTGTGCGGGTTCTTTCCACCAAGGTCCTCTGGTGGCGCATCACGTGCCGCGAGAGAAAACCAGGCCGTGTTGATACCTTAATGCTGTCTTGAGACCGTCCACACACAGGTCAGGAGCTAGTGGCACCGGATTGTGTTCACGCATATTGAGAACCGAGCGCTGGCCTGGGTGCAGAGAAACCCTATGTGCAGCAAGGTGGTGGTGCGGATAACAGGTGAAAATCTGCTGGGCCGCCCTTAAGATCGGTAGGTCTGGAGCACTATCCCTTGCTTGGCACATTGTCATGAACATTGTCGTCCACGAAATATTTTCTAATGAGCTACCCGGGTCTGGTCTGCATCTGATGAAGGCTCGAAAGTCTAGAGTTAGACTTCGCCGGTCGCCACCCTGCTTCGTGCCCGCCTGGCTGCGTTTGAAGTCGTCAAGCTTCGGCTCATAAATCGCCTGCACATGTTACCCCTCACAGTGCTAGTCAGGGACCCGTCTGTGGCACCATGTGCTCTTTTGAACCTATAACCTGTAGCTTAGGTTCAACCAGTGAACATCATATTAAAGACAGTTGTAACATCAAGGGAAGCCCTGCAGCTGTTATAGCCTCCAGCCTCTTTAACCAGTGAAGTTCTCTGATGTTTAAGGACTTGCTCGTCCCTCACATACACCAGACTCGCACAACAGGAAGATTTCACATTCTCGGTCTGTTTCTTCCTTTTATCAGGCACTCCCTTGCTTGCTACCAGGTAATGGCAGGATACTGATCTATACAACCCTCCAGGTATCTGACCTGTGCATGCCCATCTCGGCAAGCTTGTTTACTACAGGGGCCAGTAACCCTGCACATTCTGTTACAGGCCTCCTCCACAATCAGTAGGCCATTCTAATAATACCAGTGTCTCACCATTGGACAAACTCTGTAGAACAATTGGTCCGCCACATGACATTACCTGGGAACATCACCAGTAGTCAGAGGACACCTTCTCCCCGTGCCCACTTCTCACTGGCACTTTCTAGCAGCAGAACCTTTGCGATAATGGGTGGAGTGTTTCTTTACCTCCCTATAATATCTCTAAGGGAGAACTTCAGCTGTACCTGGGATACTCCTACTTCTTGGCAAATCATCAAATTCACCCAATGAGCTGAGGAAACTGGAAGAAACCTTTTATACATGGGACCTTCAGACCTCCAGACCACGAACTATTACCTTCTAGTTCTCCCACTCATACATCACTATGGCGTGTTCACCATTAGGCAACTCAGCTTATCTTTTTTACCCCTCCGTAGGTTCACTGGACACCTTGCACTGCAAAATAGCATCACATAGGTGTTCGCCCAAACAAAGGAATAATACCACTGAGATACTGTTACTTATGATTATCCATCCACCTGTAGGAAAATTCATCAGCTACCTCAGAAACCAGGCACTTTCTTTCCTTATCTGGGGATTTAACGCTCCACTGCCTCTCATCCCTGCAGTCTTTGTGACCCGCGGCAGATAAAGCTACTTGGCAATACAGCAACATTGGAGCCAGTGCAATCCGTAGAACTAAGTCTCAGCATGACTCGATCTCTTCACATTCTGCGTAGTGCTACAATCCCAGCTCTCTATAATAGAGTTGTTCACTCTGTATCCCTGACTCAGGGCTGCACACAGAATCTGCTTAATTCATGCAGGCATACAGCCGTCAACAGAGTCTGGAACACCCTCATTAAAATAGTCGCCGCACAGATATAGAGAGAGCAAAACATCCTCAGAAACTTCCGGCTGCAACACTGAAACATGAAAGCTCCTCATCTGGAACCAAACAAGCAGGTCACACAGAACTGTGTGGCCATCAAATACCTGGGCCCAGCATTACTTGTAACTTGCCAAGCTACCATCAGCGGTACACAGAGTGTGTCTGGGCGCATGGTAGACACCTTTGTCACTGCCCTCCATGACACTCCGCTCAACAGCTTGTCAGCATTACTCACATTCAAAGGTTTCCACTCGCGGGGATGCAGAGGACACCTTATTGCTAGGGCCAGAGCCAACAACATTAGCTCCTCCTGAGTCTGTAGTCTTAACCCCATGTTCCATATTGTCGTGTACCCCAGGAAACACATTTTCTGCCTACGGTCTCTGCCTGTTAACCATGACCTCTAGGGGCACACTTGAGCTGCTCTCCACCCCTTGCAATAGCGGTTAGCACACCCCTAGCCACTTGTTCACTACCTATCTCATGTCTCAGGCATCCATTGTAGTTAAGGGGGTTTTTGTGAACAAGTCACATGCGCAAACATATACAAGCTCCATCGACTCTGAAACTCCAGGTTTCAATAGTCCCACTGCTCAAGGACTCTTTCTCCTGTCCAGGCTGCATTTCGGACAATACCCCCACCACCCCCAACGTTTATACCACCAACCTGGTTACTGTGTGCAAAGAACTCACGGACCCCCATAAGTCTTAGGGACTTTCCATATGACAAGTCATCAGGCCTGTCCCTTTCCGGCGTGGTAACAGCGCCACATCAGTGGGTCATTCCACGAAGCTAACCATTATACCTTTGCCTCTCGCCGTCCCCCACAATACTGCCAGAAATATGGAAGCTTCTTACGAGCCAATTCTCTCCACCTGGGAGCTCCTAACACACACCTCAAGCCCATGACTGACAGGGACCCAAAACCTGTCTCAAAAATATATGGCATAAGTCTTACCAGTTTCTGGTTCGGGTCTTCATGAACGGGTATAATGTCCGGTTGCTCTACTATGTGAGGTCTCTGACCGACTGTCTAAATCGTACAATAGCTGCGAATAACACCAATATCTGCAAATCCAGGGTACTCACTGGAGGCTTCTCCTGCTGATCCAGTTGGTGTCCGTGGCAACGGCAGCAGCGCAGAGGGTCCCGCCGTTAATTAGGTACTCTCCAGGCGATGGACCTCATTCTGTGTTGGACGACCAGGCCTCCTGGCCACGGGACACTGTCCCGCTCCAGTCGTCATCAAGTGGTTGCCCTTGGCAACAGCTCAGCATCCGTGCACCTCAGCGAGTTCCGCCGGTCTGGAGGTTAACCCTGTGGATGAGGAACACTTGGCTGTGCCTGTTTCTTGTAGGCGCCTTGGACCTTTTATGCACCATCCTTTTCCACCTCAGAAACCTCCAGGGGCTGTCTGTGATGCCTTTCTCTGTCTTGTATGACTTCCCTATATGTACCTTATAGCCGCTGGCACGTCTTATGCTGCTTGGAAATGGACTGGTGCTTAGTCCATATCCTCTTTCATTAGGGCAATTGCCGCTCCTGAAAAAAACCGTATAAGTGCTCCATAAGCAAGAAGTTAATCCTTAAGGCCGCACTATACAGTCACTTTATTGAGTGAGTGTTCCCCTGTCTCTCCTCAGGCCATCTCCTGCCTCCACTGAATGGCAGGCTCTTTTCCACAACAAACGGCTGCTTCGGGTGTGTCTCACTTCAGACAATCTTTGCTCAACAGAGCTAAGTTTCAGGAGTCCCATGTAACTGTAGCAGTCCTATGTAAACTGCAGCATTTTTCTGCAAACTTTTGTGCACATGTCCGCTAGTGCTAGTGCCCAACTTTATGTACTGCGCCAATCTTTGCCCGCATTCTCCACCATATGTAGGCTGTCGCTCAGCTCTAGGACACCATCTTGGTCCATCCCGGGGGGCTTCTCTTCATGGCTTCCGACCACTTTATTAAGGCACACAGTTTACACAGAAAAACAAACACATATAACTAAAATCTTGTACCTTCTGGCACTAACTTATACACAGGAGTCCTCTGCTGTCTAGAGATCTGTGCCTATCGCACAGCCCCTCCAAAAACATTACACTGCTTACTGTGTGCCAGGCTTTCCTGTAGCCTCTGGGGGCCAGAGCTCTCTTCCCAGCTCTGCTGCTCCACACAACCTGGTAGCAGCCACGCCCCCCCCGATCACCTAGTGTACTAGGCTTTTATAATACTCCAGAGATGGGTCCAATATCCGGGCTGGAACCCAGGGACCTTGAATGTGGGGACAGCCACCCACCCGACACTATAGCTGTCCCGAAAAAGCCACCCCATACCTAACTGCCTAGCAGCTATTCTAGCCGCTACCATAAGTGTCAGTAGTATAACACTCCTGACCCAATATAGGTGGCTTTTCCCCACCGAGCCCAGTTCCTCGGTGGCGCATCTGCATAAGGCTTCCTGACATAGACCCTCTATGTGCAGGATCATGCGACTACCAGCAGTCGCCCTGTCACAATATATATATAATATATATATATATTTATATATATGCATATATATATATATATATATATATATATATATATATATATATATATATATATATATATATATTATTTATATATATATGTATATTTATATATATAGTTATATATATATATATATTTATATATATATATATATATATATATATATATATATATATATATATATATATTTATATATATATATATATTTATATATATATATATATATATCTTTTTATTTATATATATATATATTTATTTATATATATATATATTTATATATATATGTATATATATATTTATATATATATATATATATATATATATATATATATATATATATATATATATATATAGTATATATAAATATATATATAAAATATATATACATATACATATATAAATAAATATATATACTATATATAAATATATATATATATATATATATATATATATATATATATATATACATATGTATATATATATATATATATCTTGTTTTACATGTATAACAATTCCTGTCCAAATATCCTTATCAAAACGTCCTTAGCCTACTGCTCTTTGTTAGAATGGTGATCCCCATCTTACTAACCCTATTGCAGCAATTATAAACTCATTGTATTTAACTTTTAAGCCTCAAAAATCTGTTTTTACATTTTTTTGTGTACTTTCTGGAAAAATAAAAGGAGAATGGAGAGCTTTATTATAAGGTAATGGAAGCTGCTGAGAAGGGTTACTGAGGGTATTGGTCAGCGGAGAATGGGTGAACTGGGCTTTTCCAGATAACAACCTTGCTTTTGATGCACTGAGGAGAACAAGGCTCTGTAACAGATGTCTGATTGCTTCACTTCACTTGACTGAACTGAGGCATCAGACGCAGTTAGTCTATTTTGACAGTAACAGAGATGCTATTTGTCAGTCAGTGCAGATTGAGCAATCTCCGGCAGGGGATTGTAGTGATTGTTCCCCTGCCGTGTGGCAGAGACCATCTGCAGTCTTCTACTACTTTTACATTTTGTTACACCTTGAAAGAAATAAAAGGAAAGCTCACTGCATTTCTATTCCTCTCGTAAGATTTAGAATAACTGGGTCTAAGTGAAGTGAGTTGATGGATTCCTTGCAGTATTTTAAGGTATGATATAGAAAATTTTGGTCTGATCAAGTACTCTCAAACATAAGAGTCAGCCTTTATTTAGCATACTGTCTATTAACCGCTGCTATATCATCCAAGAGTATATGGAATAAGTTTAGGAGAGAAACCAGATCCATACATCACGGTTGCTGTCTGTGTTGCACAGCTGACATCCACCTTCAGTGGCCAGGTTTTGTGATAACCTTGATTCCGGTCATTTAACCACTTAGATGCCAAGACCAATAACAACCATAGCATCTAACCCATTTAGCAGACGGTCCTCTTTATCACCTTATCAGTTGCTGCTGATTTGCAATTATGTGTTGCCAAATGGTGGACAAGGTGCAAGGGGCCTAATGAAGGCCCTCAGGACTGCCATGTAAGTAGTCCTATTACATTCTGACTTTGGCATAGCTTAGTAAAATTATTGAATCACAATGCTATTAAATATATTTGTATTGTTGTGTAGTGTACAAATGTTTAAGTGATTGCATGTTTATGTTCCCTAGGAAGAATAAAAATAAAAAAGCCCAATAATTTTTAAAAAAACTTTCTGGCCAATCTGATACTACCACCCACAGAATCAGCATGGCAGTGGCTAGAATAAATCACAGAAATATGGGCAGGTAAGAATGTTACATCAAAATATAACGATGAAATGAAAAAAATCTTTGTAAGTACAGATTTACTTATATGAACATGAATTTCAAATGAATGTCATTATTTAATGAAAATTTATAAATTCACTCTTTTCAACCAATTTTGTAAACATCAACATGCAGTATATACAGTATGTGCACATTAAAGCCCTTTCACACAGTAGAATTTCATGCTAATTTCTGTTCAAAAACTGTATGTGTTTTAATTAAATCTATGAAAGGTCCTCACATACTAAATATATACAGCATACTGTCACGGATGCCCCTGCGACCCTCGTTCCGGGTCGCAGGCGCATCCGTGCCCCACTGCCGAGCGGCGCTGCGACCCGCATGTCGGATCGCAGGCACGCACGTTCCCCTGCCTGCCACACGAGCTACTTACCCAACCACGCTCCCGCTGCAGCCCATTTCCCGCGGCGCGCGTGGCCCCGTTCCCTAGGGCCAGTGCACTGGTAATTGCGCCGGATCTTTAGTGCCCTTAGCCTATTGAGAAAGCGTTCCTAAGCCTTATTCTGATTACCGTGTACCGAACCGTTTGCCTCGGTCCCTCGACCACGAATCTTGCCACCTGCCCTGACCGTCTGCCTGTCCACGTCTACGAACCATAGCCACCAGCCCTGACCTTCTGCCTGTCCCCGACTACGAGCCTGCCTGACGATTTTGTACCACGCTACACCTCGGCTGCCTCCACAAGCAAGTCACGTCAGGGGTAGCGACCTGGTAGACTCTGGTGAATACCGGGACCTACTTAGATTCCGCTCCCTGGCGTGGATTACGCCATCACTTGCGGTGGTCCAGAGGATCCATTATCTCCGACCGTGACACATATATTTTTCTGGTGTTTGAAAATCCACTTCGCAGAAAAATGTTAATGATGTGTTACTTATTGATCCAATTTCAATTTTCAGTTTTAAAGTGGAAAACACATTACGTAGACATGATGCAGATTAGACCCTTTTGATAAACTAATCTACTTCTAAATTCAAAACAACATCTGTACACTGATGTTAAAGTAGAATTTTCCTCCTTCCTGATCGTTTGTCTTTTTGATGTTTGTCACAAAGAAGCACTTAAATAGGATCTACCTGAAAGTTAAGTAGACCAAAAGATCCTCAGAAGTTAGACATCATGGAGAGAAGCAAAGAAATTCAAGAATAAATGAGAAACAATGTAATTGAGATCTATTAGCTGGAACGGGTTTTATAAAGCCTTTTCCTCTAAAGTTTTTGGGACTCAAGAGAACCATAGGGGAGATTCATTATCCACAAAGGGAAAAACAGGAAATTTGGTGGTAAAAACCTTTTCCAAAGTGGTTGGCCGTCCAAAAATTACCCTAAGAGAAAAAGCAACAAACTTATCCCAAAAGGTCACAAAAAAACCCCACAAAAAGCTTTTAAAGAACTGAAGACCTCCACCCCCCCCCGGGGGGGGGGGGGGGCCCCCCAAATTTAAAATCCATTTTCCCTGACTCCACCAGAAGAAAGAGATTGTGCAAAAATGGCCTTTATGGTAGAGCTGCAGGACAAAACCCTCTGACAAAAAGAACCTAAAGGGGTTTTTCAGAATTTTACAGAAAACCTTTTTGGTGGTCCCCCCAAAAACTTTTGGGAGATGATTCTGTGGGTGACAAATAAATTTTGAACTTTTTTTTGGGGGGGTTTAAGGGCCCAATTTTATCTGGTGAAAAGAAACAAGCATCTCAGAAAAAAACATCAAAGCCCCCAGTAAAACATGGTGGTGATAGTGTTTATATTCTGGGGTGTTTTGCTTCTTCAGGACCCGGGGAAAACTTGCTGTGATAAATGGAACCATGAATTCTGGGTGTCCCATAACAAAACCTGAAGGGGGAAAGCCCGGCCAAACTCTTTGTGACCTCAAGCCCAAACGCACTTTAATTATGGGAAACAGGGCAATGATCCCAAAACCCCCCCAGCAAATCCTTCCCCTGAAAAAGGCTTTTAAAAAAAAAAAAAATGAAGACTTTGGAGTGTCCCTAGTCAAGTCATGATCTTAATCTAATTTAATGCTGGGGGGCATGAAACCCTTTTTTGGCAATTCTTGAAACCCCCCCAAAAGTGGATGAATTTCAAACCCTTTCTGCAAAGAAATGGGCAAAATTCCCCCAAAAGGGGTTTCAAAAACGGATTTTGGGGTTGGGTTTTTGCTAAGGGTGTTCCAAACAGTTATTAGATTTAGGGTGTCAATTACTTTTCACACTGGGCTCTGTAAGTTTTGCTTACTTTTTCCCTTTATAATAAAGAACTTCATTTAAAAACTGAATTTTGGTCCACATGTATGAACCTGTTTACGTCTAAAAACCACTGTTTTGCCCCTAGGTTACTATGGGCAAAAGAGTGAGTTTTAAACCTAAACAGTTTTCATACATGTGGCCCTAAGTGTTTACTTGGAGTATGTTTGTCTAATATTTCAATTTTTTTGGTGATCTAAAACATTTAAATATGACAAACATCCAAAAGATTGAGAAATCAGGAAAGGGGCAAATACTTTTTCACATAGCTGTAAAAAAGAAAAACAGACTTGTTGTAACGGTTCCGGACAAAGGAAGTGGTCCCCGGACCACCGCAACGATGGTGTAAGCCCCCGCCAGGGGGAAAGGGAATCTAAGTAGGTCCCTATTCACCAGAGCCCGCCGCAAAGCGGATGGACTTGCTGCGGCGGGAGTCTACAGGTCGTCCCCCTCCTGACTGGACTTGCTTGCGGTGGCAGGCTAAGTATAGCGTGGTGCAAAATCGTCAGGCAGGCTCGTAGTAGGGGTCAGTGCAGGAGGTCAGACAGGCAGCTATGGTTCGTGGTCCGAGGACATGCAGGCCGGTCAGGGCAGGCTGCAGAGATACGTTGGATGTCAGTGTATAACGGAAGCAACGTGGTCGGTACACGGTAGATCAGGACGAGACCAAAGGAACGCTTTCAAAATAGGCAAGGCACTAAAGATCCGGCAAAGAGCGGGCGGAAGCGCCCAGCGTGAAAATAGAGGCAGTGCCCGGCAAATACCCAATGTACCGGCGCACTGCCCCTTAAATCTCACAGATCCGGCGCGCGCGCGCCGTAGAGCACAGGGGCGCGCGCGCCCGCCAGCACGAGACTGCAGGGAGCCAGGGGCGCGGCGGGGGAAGTGATGGCGCGCCGGGGGGCGCGTGCCCCCGCCGCCCGAGAGCCCGGGCAGCGGCGGCACCCGGACCGGGACGGGGCAGAACTGCGTCGGCGCCCAGGGGGGATCGCGGTCGCCGGACCAACGTACCCCCTCCCCCCCCCCATAGTGCCCTCCCCCTCTTTCTGCCTGTAGAAATCTCTGCAGCAGTTAACGTCCAAGATGATTGTCCTCCTCGGCTCCTCACTATCCTCTCCTCAGACCAAACTCCTCCATTCGATCAAGGAAATTCCGACCTTCCCTTGATGGTCTTCATGTCTGGATCTCATTGACCGAGAAGATGTTGGAGGCCTCCGCTCAGAAGATGGAGGCCTTGATCCCTGGAAAAACGGTTCATGACCACCGGCTCAACAAGGAGACATGGAAAGAGTTGGGAATACGCATTGTGGGTGGGAGCCGGAGTTTGTAGGCAGCCGGGGCCCCAATTTGTACGAGGGGATCTTCAGCCGGATATATCTGGCCGATAGCCAGACCCTGTCGCCAGGCGAAAACACTGGGGAGGGTCCAATACTGGTCCGCTTGGACCTTCATACGTGGCGGTTGCTGGCTGCAGAGGACTGGCTGTCAGTTCCAAATAGACCGTCAATAATCCTAAGTGGGCAAGAGTGTGGCGGCGGGCTGCCTTTACGCACTGTGGGGGAGCGAGTGATGATGGAGACAATGGTAATGGAGGGCGTGGGATGCTGGCCATAGACGAATGAAAGATTGGGAGTTACCATGGATTCCGACTCCAGGAGTTTATAGGAAAAGCGCTGGTGCGCGCAAGAGAAGCAAGCTGCCCAGTCATGCCTTGGTCACGAGACAAAATGTCGTAAATAAGCCTCCCAGAATCTGATTGATCCTCTCCACTTGGCCGTTCGTCTGCGGGTGGTAGGCGGAAGAGAATCGAGGTTCACCTGCAACCCCGAGAGCAAGGGCCCGCCAGAAGCCTCGACACAATGGACCCCCCATCCGAGACAATGCGTGCTGCGAAGCCCCGTGTAGGCGGAAGATGTGGAGAAAGAATTGGTTGGACCAACTGGGGGCAGAGGGTAGCCCTGGCACGGAATGACGTGTGCGGCTCGTCTCTCGAAAAACGTCCGCGCCACCCAGATGACCGTGTTGCCTCGAAAGTGAGGCAGATCCCGTGACGAAATCCATTGCCACATTGAGTCCAAGGGGCCCTAGGGATGGGCAGCGCTGGTGCAAACCCGAGTGTCTGTGGCGATGAGTCTTGTTACGAGCCACAATAACGCAGAGACTGTCACGAACTCCTAGATGTCCCTTCCAGTTCTGCACCGGTAGAAACGAGAGATTAGGAGATGGATTGCGTGCTCCTGGTGACCAGCCACAAGAGAACATGTTCCCCATTTTCAAAATTCTCTCTGCGGAGCGCAGGACGGACATAGGTTTTCCCTGGAGGAACTTACGCAGATCTACCGAGCCACGAGGATCAGGCGTTCAGGGGAAATTATATGCTGGGGCCGTGCCCTCCCTCACCCAACACATCGGAGACACGGAGAGCGCATCGCCCGGATGTTCTTCTCTGCTGGCCGAAAAGTATCTGGAATATGAAGCGCGAGAAGAACAGGGACCACTGCTTGACGTGGGTTGAGGCGCTGGTGCCGATTGAAGGTATTGAAGATTTTGTGGTCGAGAAAATGGTGATGGGGTAGTGAGCACCCTCCAGGAGATAACCCACTCCTCTATAGGAGCAAGCTTGATCGCCAATCCATCCGCCCCCCAACCCCAAAACCCCAACACCCAAAAAAACACCCCGACCCACCCCCAAAACTCCCGGGGGGTGGGGGGTCCCCTCCATGGGTAATTTCCTCCTCCGCAGGGGAGAACGTCTTGGAGAAGAAAGCACAGGTGACCATCTTTCCTTTAGAACCCTTCTTGCATAAGAAATGCGCCACCCCGACCGAGGAGGCGTCCACCTCCCGAAAGAATGGTGTCTCGGCATCCGGTCGGGTCAGGATGGGCGCCGCGGCGACGGCGGCCTTAATTTGAGCAAAGGCGCCTTTTCGGCCTCTGGCGGCCACTGCCTAGGATTGGAGTTCTTCTTGTAAGTGCAATGATAGGTGCCACCAAGGGTAGAATAAGCAGGATAAACTGACGGTAATAGTTCGAGAAGCCTAGGAAGCGCTGTATAGCACGTATGCCCACCGCCGAGGGCACTGCCAAGACCAGCGCGACAGCTTGGCAGGATCCATCTGACCCGCGGTCCGAGATGACGTAACCAAGAAACGGGAGGCTGGTCTGGTGTGAAGAGACATTTCTCCAACTTAGCGTAGAGTGGTTGTGCACGTAACCGCTCCTATACCAGCGGAACATGTAGCGAAAAGAATTGAGTCTCCCCATCAGCAGAGAACACCAGAATGTCGTCTAGTAGACCACGACACACTGTAAAGGAGATCCCGGAAATATCGTTCACAAATTCCTGAAACTGCTGGGGCGTTGCACAAACGAAGGGCATGACTAGATATTCAAAGTGTCCATACCCGTGTGTTAAAAGCAGTCTCCAACTCACCCCTTCACATGCGGATGAGGTTGTAGGCCCCTCTCAGGTCAAATTTGAGAAAATTCTTGCCCCGCGGAAGCCGGTCGAACAGTTTCCGTGATCACGGCAAGTGGATAGCTGTTTTTCACCGTGATCTTGTTAAACCCAGATAGTCGAACACGGCCGTAAAGAACCATCTTTTTTCTGCACGAAAAAAATCCTGCCCCCGCAGGGGAGGAGGACTTGCGTATAAACCCTGCTGCAGGTTCTCCCCGAATATATCGAACATGGCCTGGGTGCTCTGTTACCGAATGGTAAACCATGCCCTAGGGAGGACTGGCTCCCGGCAGTAGACGATAGGGCAGTCATAGGTGGCGATGAATGCGGAAGGACCTCGGTCCTGCTTCTCCGAGAATACGTCCGACATAATCCTGGTATTCCGTAGGCAATTCCAGACAGAAGTGCCTGGAGGACGGTTGGAAGGAACGAGCGCACCGGGCGATGTGCCACCAACAAGAGTTCCATCCCCCCCCCCCCCACCCCCCAGGCATTAGTCCCCAGCCGCACGCCCTCGCCGTCATCCAATTAAGCGTATGGGCATGGCGCTGCAGCCACGGGAAGCCCCAACATGAATCGCAGAGGATGACCGAGGCAATACATAGAGGGAGATCTCTCCTTATGCAGGCGCCCACGTGGAAGGTCCACCGTCTTGGTCCTGTACCGGATGGCGTCTCCAAGCAGCTCCCCTGTGACGGAGGATATCACCAACGGCTTCTCCAGACTAACCACAGGAAGCTGTAACGGATACAAGGCGGCGTGTATAAAGTTCCCGGCGGTACCGGAGTCCAGGAACGCAGGATGCCCTGGATACAAGACCCGATTCAGTCCTTCTCTCCACCGCATAGTCAGCGTGAAGGAAAGAAGTATCTCACCTAGGGATGCTCCCCAACATAGCCTAGGGGGGGGCGGGCTTTCCCGGACGTTGGGGGCGAAGCGGACGCTCCCCGTAATGATCCCGGACTGGCCAGTACAGACATGAGCTTCTGTGCGCGACGCGACGGGTAATACCTGCACAGAAATGTGGACTTGATCCACCTGCAAGGGTTCCTCCTCAGATGGTAGCGGAGAGCGTCAGAGAGGTCTCTGGAACAGCCCGGATCCAGTGCGTGGCAGACGAGCGTGGGTCCGCGCCAGGTCGCGATCTTGGCGGAGCTCTTCTTGCCTCTCTGTGAAGCCGCACGTCCAATGCGAGGTGGCCAGGTGGATTAAATCGCTCAGGAGAGGATTGGCAAACTCTTTTGCGGCAAGGACGTCCTTGAAGCAGCATGGAAAGGCCTTTCCTTAAAGGTGGCGCGCAGGGCGGCATCATTCAGGAACAGCTCTGATGCCAGGGTGCGAAAACGCAACTGCGTACTCTCCGACTGAATTTTCACCCTGGCGTAGGTTTCAAGAGTTGCCGTCACCGCGGAAGAGGCTCTAGCAGGTTCCTCGAAGACACTGCGGAATTCAGCGAGGAAGGCCTGCAGATCCCAGTCACAGGATCGCTCCTTGTCCCCATAGAGGCCTTAGCCCAGGCCAGGGCCTTCCCGGACAACAGGGCTGACCACACAACGCCACCGTTGGATCGTTTTTGACAAGAATTGGTCCCCCATCACTCGATGTGCATGTTCATCATGGGTGAGGAAACCCCTGCAGACTTGGATCACGCAAATTTTGTGCAGGCAGCGACAAACGGAGCTTGGGATCCCAACGGAGCCATGGAGCCGCCGAGCGGAGCGGGCCACAGGAGGGGAGGTGGAGGTTTGCTTGCGGGCTGTGACGAGTTGCTGCATCCAAGGCGGTCAACTGTTCCCACTGTATGTCCCCTGCTGGCCATTGCAGAGACTGTCGGGATCACCACGCCGAGAAAGATCCGCCACACTGGGGCAGCAGGTGTCATGGCGGGATCCATATGCGACTTACTGTAACGGTTCCGGACGACGGAAGTGGTTTCCACTGGACCACCGCAAGCGATGGTGTAAGCCACGCCAGGGAACAGAATCTAAGTAGTGTCACGGTATTCACCCAGAGCCCCCGCAAAGCTGGATGGACTTGCTGCGGCGGAGTCTACCAGTCGTCCCCCCTGACTTGACTTTTGCTTGCGGTGGCAGCTAAGTATAGCGTGGTGCAAAAATCGTCAGGCAGGCTCGTAGTCGGTGTCAGGCAAGGAGGCAGGACAGACAGCTATGGATCTGGTCGAGGTACATGCAGGCTGTCAGGGCAGGTGGCAGAGATACGTGGTCAAGAGACGGAAGCAAGGGAAACGGTAACACGTAGAATCAGGACGAGACAATAGGAACGCTTTCACAATAGGCAAGCACTAAAAGAACCGGCAAGGAAGCGGGCGAAGCGCCCAGGTGAAATAGAGCAGTGCCCGGAATACCCAATACCGGCGCACTGCCCCTTTAAATCTCACAGAGCCGGCGCGCGGCGTGGGGTGCCTTAAGCACAGGACCGCGCGGCCGGACAGCAGGAGACTGCAGGGAGACAGGAGCGCGGCGGTAAGTGATGCGCGCCGGGGCGAGTGCACCCGCCTCCACGAGACCGGGCAGCGTCGGCACCCTTCCCGGGACGGGGCAGAACTGCGTCGCGCCCGCAGTGGGGATCGCGGGCGCTGGTAAAACAGCAACACTTGTTACAGAAAGTTCCAGTTCACTAAACACCACTGGAGTGCAGTGCATATTATTTTCACTCTCTATCCCACAGACATACTATACTTGTACATAGGTCGTTTTCATAAGAAGTCATTCAGCCTGTCATTATGCTGTTGAATTGTGGGAGAAAATCAGAGAACCGAAAAAAAATGTAAGTAGTGGTTAAGTATTCACAGAGGTTTTCCACTTTCTTTATAAGTGAGTACCACAAAATGCTTGGTGGTTATAGATTGTGCATAAGATATGTTTAGTGTCTGCAATTAACTTAAGGTAACACAAAAAATTGAACATTCCAGGACATAACTTAAACTATCTTACATATTACAAGTATAGCTCCCCTAGCTCTTGGAGGGACACTGTTTCTCCTCACAGAAAAAAAGTATGCCAACTCACTCTTGTGTAGAAGAAAAAAATAACTGTTTCTCTAGTATTACCTAATGGAGATAGCTACTCTGAAAGTCAATATCTGACCCATAAAACATGTCTTGAAACATGTCTAGACATTATCAACAAAATGTTAAAGAGAAATCCATCTATAGACTTCTGTTTCAGGGCTCTTGACCTTCATTAGCACAGAGCATAGTACTAGTATGCTGGGTAAAAGGCCTTTGATGTAGTTATTAGAGAATACTATTTTTTCATGCAGAGTCCGCTAACTGTTTTGGCTACTAATGTCCTGTTATGTTTTAAAGGGGGTTTCTCACCATGCTGTTTCACAGAGTCACAAAGAGCTTTAGACTCACAATTCTTATTCAGGCTGTGGGTGGTTTGATAGCAGTGATTTGCATATTTTGCTCCTGTACAACTAACTGAGCATTACAAGGTCATAAGTACAAGAGATTTAAACTGTAATTAAACAAAGCTACTGAGCTTCCTGAAGTAAAAACTAGTGCTTATCAAAGGCAAACAAGCTAATCTTGTTATAGATAAAGACTCTGCTCTGTCCAACCATGGTGACATCACTACTTGCTCTTTGTCTAGTAAGGAAGGGAGATATGGATGGTAATCTAGAGACACTTGTGTGCACTCAGGGCAGATAAAATCTCTCATCTCCTTACTAGGACAATATCAAATGAGCAATGTATTTAGTAAAAGTCTTCATTTACTTGTCCCGACATGTTGAAAGTTGATCACTGCTGTGAAAAAAACACTTTAAGGATCTTTTTTGGATCACACATAGATTTAGACAGTAGATAAGTGCAAATAAGTATTTAGCCTTTTAATATTTTACTCAAACAAAGAATAACAAGTTATCCATATGTACATAAAGGGATCTTGCCAGGTTATAAAGTCCTAAAATCATTGCAGTGCTGGGACAAATTTACAAAAGAATTCCCTCTCTACTTTATTGGTAGTGTTTCAGACAATGATTACTTTCTAATTTTGACTTATGTAGGAAAAAGTAGGAATGTGAAGAAAAAGCAGCTAAACATTGAGGGGAAGCCATGTTTGGCTCTAGGAGCACTATGAAGTTTTTAATTTTCACTAGTAGTACATTGTAAGCATTTTCCTGTCATTCATTTATGATATGTCACCAAAAACATCTTTGCTAGACAGTGTAGACCTATAGCTCTAGGTTGAGAAAGTTTGAGCCTGTATACTTAAGATTAAATAAAATAAAATAAAAAAAAACATTTGGTGTTCATGTTACATTTGAACTGAAGGCAGGAGAAATGCACAAAAATGGCTACATTTAAGTACCTCCTACTACAAAATAACTTGCTGTATATCAAGTGAAAATCAACCATATCACAGTGCTTTTAGATTCTCATGAACAATACCTTTCTGAACCCTTTCCCTCCACAACTCAGCTTCCTTATACACACACAGAAAATTGTCATCAACTTTAAGTCTGGTCCTACTGCTTCCTATATTAAAATGATTAGACTGAACAAACTTCAATTCAAAAAATCTATTTAGTATAGTGGACTACATTTTTATCTCTAGATTAGAAATTTACACAATGACGTCAATATCCTAAGAAGTATCTAAATTAATCCATGCACATACAGTAAGCTTCAACTTGAAAAAAGACCACTCTGATAATTGTTTCCACAATATGTGTTTAACATTATTGGCAAGATACATATAATATTTTAGTAATTAGGTTTCGACTTTTAAAATTTTTCTTCTAAATGATAACATTACTCAAATGTTCCATTTTTGGATTCTGTATTTGCCTTTTGAGTATGTATTATTGAAATTGATTTTTCAGATATGGTGAGTATTATTACTACTAGTTTTTTTTTTTTATATAAATATTCCACTTCATTCATTTTCACACTGGCAAATTGCTCATAGTTATGAACATATAAGAAGAGTATAGTTTGAATGTGCTAGATAAAGTAATCAAAGTAGAGCAGACGTGAATGTATTTTTCAAGGAAAAGTGCAAACTAGTGAAATAAATACATAAGGGGTCATAAAATGAATAACATATTCAAGACTAGTATCGAGCGAACAGTAAAAAGTTCTAGTTCGATTAGAACCTCAAACTTTTGTGACTTTGGTTCGAAGTTCTATTTGAACTCGAACTTTGAACCCCTTAAAGTCTATGGGAGAAGATATTCTGGTTAATTTTTATACCTACACATGTGAGGAGAAGCTGAAATTAACATTCATAACAGTAAACTGGATACATGGAACAACTTAGTGAAGGAAATTTGGTCTAAGAGTGACAGAAAAGAATTGAGAGGCTAAAATACTTTATTCCTTTCAATGGCTAACTGAAAAGATGAGGAGAGCTTGCAAGCAGGGGTGTAGCTATAGGAGGTGCAGCGGTAGTAGCTGCATCCGGAGGGGGCCTAAAAGCCCCTTTGACACTTAGGAGATTTGGAGATGATGTGTTATACAATTACTGAATCCCCAAAAGTGAAAAAACAGAACTTTTGATCACTGAGTATGATATAGCAAATCCAAGCACTCTGTATAATATATATCCATGTATGTTAGAGTTAGGCGTTATGTGAGCCTTCAAATGTCCCCAAATAACAGCTTCTGGGTGTAGGAAAGATGCAGCCAGCAATACCAAACTCCCTAACTATTGATGTCTATGGAGAGGAAAATGCTACCTAACTAACTAAGTGCAGTCTGTACAGTTCAGAGAGTGAGCTGAAAATGGCGTTCACAAGACAATACAGTGAAATATATATAACATGGTCATGTGATTTTAGCAGCCAATGAGAGTCCTACACCTCAGTGATGATGTTTCTGACACTTCTCTGTGCTCTGCACTTATTGGATGGCCGCCAAAAGTGCAGAAAGGTGATTGGATGGCCGCCAAAAGTGCAAAAAGCTAACAAAAATTAAACTGAAATGACGTGTCGAACTAGAACTTTACTAGAACGAACAGTAAAATGTTCGGTTCGGTCCGAGTTCTAAAAATTCAAGAAGTTCTGCTAGAACTTAACTTTTCCAGAACAGTTTGATCAACACTATTCAAGACTATTATTAACAAAAATCTAATTATATCATATGAAAAAAACTGAATAGTAAAAAACCGATTCTACATCCTATTCTACATTTACTTTTTTCCCCTTTTTCTTTAACCCCTTTCTGTTGCATTGATTTTTCTTCACATTACGTTTGATTCCCCTTCCCCCCCTTCCATGAGCCATAACTTTTCTCTATCTACATGGCATGTTTTTTTTGAGACAAGCTGAAATTTTATATAGCATAATTTACTGGACCATACAAAATACTGAGAAGCTGAAAAAAGAAGAAAAATCTTTGTGTGTTTGAACATGACAAATAAAATGGTGAGGTTCCTTTTATAATGTTTACTATGTACTATAATTGACAATTTGGGGGACATGTATGAAGACTGTCTAGATCTACATATTTACATAGCTTGTAAGGCCGAAAAAAGACAGACGTCCATCAACTTCAACCTATTTTTCTATAATGTTGATCCAGAGGAAAACAAAAGCCCCCATGAGATAGAAGCCAAATTGTCATCATTTTAGGGAAACAATTCCTCCCCGACTACAATTTGGCAATCAGAACAAATCCCTGGATCAACTACCCTCCTCCAGAGTCCTAGTTACTATAATTTTTTATATTATTGCACTATAAAAATGCATCCAGACCCTTTTGAACTCTGTTAGTGAACTCACCATGACAAGTTCCTCTGGAAGAGAGTTCCACAGTCTCACTGCTCTTACCATAAAGAATACCTTTCTATGTTTATGTAGAAACTTTCTTTCCTCTTGGTGTAGAGGATGCCTCCCTGTTCTCGATATAGTCCTGGATATAAATAGATCCTGGGAGACATCTCTATATTGACCTTTAGTATGTTTAAACATATTTATTATGCCCCCACCCGAAGCAGTCTTTACTCTAAACTAAATAACAATAATCTTGCTAATCTTTCTGGGTATTGCAGTCCATCCAGTCCTTTTATTATTTTTGTTGCCTGCCTTTGAACCTGATCAAGCTCTACAATGTCTTTCCTGTGCACCAGTGCCCAAAACTGTGAACAATATTCCATGTGTGGTCTGACCAGTGACTTGTATAATGGTAGAAGGATGTTCTCATTGGGTGCATCCATGCCCCTTTTAATACACTCCATGATCCTGTTTGCCTTGACAGCTACTGCCTGACACTGGCTATTACAATTAAGATTGCTGTGCACCAGGATTCCCAAGTCCTTCTTCATGTCACTTTTTCCCAGAGTTTTCCCACTTAACAAGTAGTCATGGAATGAATTTTTCCTTCCCATGTGCATAGCCTTGCATTTATCTATGTTAAACCTCATCTGTCACTTCTCTGCCCTTCTCTGCCCAGGTCTTCAACTTTTCTAGATCCCTTTGTAATAACACATTATCCTCCACTGTGTTGATTACTTTACAGGGCTTAGTATCATCTGCAAAGATCAATATTCTACTGTGCAATCCATGTGTAAAATTGTTAATGAATATAATAAAAATAAGGCCAAATATTGAGCCCTGTGGTACCCCACTAGTAACAGGGTTCCAGTCTAAGAATGTACCATTAATAACCACCCTTTGTTTTATATAACTGAGCTATTTACCCACTTGCACACATCTCTTCCCCCCCCTCCCCCAGCTCCAGCATTCTCATTTTACTTACCAACCTTATATGTGGCACTGTATCAAATGCTTTAGAAAAATCTAGATATATGACATCCAATGATTCTGTCTAAACCTCCTCATAGAAGCTGAAGAGATTAGTTTCACAGGACCGATCCTTCATAAACCCATGCTGGAACGGAGTTATACATTTATTTTCAGTGAGATACTCCAGTATAGTATCTCTTAGAAAACCTTCAAACATTTTACCTACAGCAGAGGTTAAACTTACTGGCCTATAGTTTCTAGAGTCACTTTTTGACCCCTTTTTGAATATTGGCACCACATTTGCCATGCGCCAAACCTTTGGGGCATATCCGTTATTATACAGTCCATAAATATTAAGAATGGGGCATGTCTATCACCAATTCCCTTAGGATACGGAGGTGTATACCATCAGGACCTGGGGATTTGTCTATTTTAATTTTCTTCAGGTGGAGTTGCACTTCTGCCTGGGTTAGACAAGAAACATTTGAGGTGGTGTTTACCTAATCCCTCTGCTCGTCAACAGAAATGTCATTTTCCTTAGTAAATACAGTGGAGACATTTTTTTAATAGGTTTGCTTTCTCCTCATAGCCCTCCACAGTACTTCCCTGACTATTTTTCAAAGGGAAAACATCATCCGTTTTTATCTTTTTACTGTTTTCTTCATCTCTTCACAGGTATGTGTTTCTGCTGAACAACAAACACCAGCAAGCTCACGGCATTATTTAATTGTCCTTCTTTGTTTTAATGGTATTTGTTTCTGTTGGACAACAATCCACAGCAAGCTCAAAGCATTATTTGTTTAATTGTCCTGCTTTGTTTTAATGGTATGTGTTTCTGTTGGACAACAATCCCCGGCAAGCTCACAGCATTATTTGTTTAATTGTTCTGCTTTATTAATGCTATGTTTAGATTTCACCCCATCTCTGTCTTCCATAATTACCCTGTGTTTATTTGTGTAGCCATTGATCCCAGAAATTCCCCTTGAAGTCTTTGCTGTGCTGGGAAATTTGTAGCTCCACCCATTTACGACACCTGAGTTCACTGATGATATCAATCAACTCCACATGGCATAGTATAAATTACAGCGCTCAGGTCTATGTGCCATCTATTGTCATGCCATTATTTGGAAGTGACATGATTTGAAAGTGACATGACCTTCAGAAATATGACAGAAATGAGACAGAAGTGAGCATAAGGGAGCTATGAGAATCACTTATCCACTATGCTCACTATTGATATTTATCTTGCAGCAATATACCTCTTATCCTACCACCCAGTCATGCCCCCTGAGAATGTTATCCACATCAGTGCCTCTCTCCTTTCGTCACCTATTTATACATCCCACAAACTATTTTCCCTTTTCAACTACCCCAAACCACCCACTTTCATGGTGCCGCACAAACACCGCTCATATACATCACTGAACAATCTGCTGTCTCTTTTCATCCCCTGCTTCTCGCTGCAGGGGACATCTCTCCTAACCCCGGTCCACCCTTCTTTATAGCTCATCCCACCACCTCCTCCCATGGAAACCTTGCTAACCTGCTTGCTATTCATTGTACGTCTTTTCCTGTCCCTTTTAAGAGTGCTCTGTGGAACCCCCGATCTGTCTGTAACAAACTCACTGCTGTTCATGACCTATTTCTCTCTAACTCCCTCAACCTACTAGATCTCACAGAAACATGGCTCCAGCAATCTGACAATGCTTTCCTTGCCTCTCTCACCTATGGCGGCCGAAATTTCACCCACATCCCCAGACCTGAGAAAAGGCAGGGTGGAGGAGTCAGCGTACTTCTTTCTCCACAGTGCACTTACCAGGTCATTCCTCCCACACTCTCCCACACTTTTCCCTTCTTTGAGGTCCCTACCTTCAGACTCTTTAAGCCATTTATATCAGACCCCCCCCCGGGCTCAACTCCCCAGTTTCTGGATCATTTTGTTGCCTGGCTCCCTCACTTCCTCTCTACCGAAATACCCACACTCATCATGGGTGATTTCAACATCCCCATTGATGACCCCATGTCTCCTTCTGCCTCTCAGTTTCTTTCATTAACATCCTCTTCTGGCCTCTTGCAATTTACAGACTCTCCCACCCACAAGGAAGGGAACTCTCTTTACCTGGTCTTCTGTAGTCTCTCATCAACTTCTAATATCACTAATTCTTCTTACGCACTCTTCTCTTGGCCTCTTGCAAATTACAAACTCTCCCACCCACAAGGAGGGGAACTCTCTTGATCTGTTCTTCTGTAATCTCTCATCGATTTCTAATTTCGCTAATTCTCCTTATGCACTCTCTGATCACAACCCCATCTGTTTCACTATCACTAATTCTCAGCCTTTTCTGGACACACCTGCTCATCAAGCATTCTGATATCTCTGCTCCATGAACTCTCATGAATTCGTAGACACCATACAGTCCTCACTGTCCCCATTTTCCTTCATCTCCTGCCCTGACAACCACCCTGGACATATTGGCATAACTCAAACACCGCACTACCAGAGTCAGACACTGGCAGCCTTGGCATGCGCCTCAGACACGCTTTCAGCAGCGATGTTCCAAGTGTGCTGAGCATCTTTGGAGAAAGTCAAAGCTACCTGCAGACTTTCTCCACTACAAATTCATGCTCAGGACTTACCACACAACCTTCACTGTGTCAAACAAAAATATTCCACCTCCCTCATCGCAACATTACACAACAACCCAAAATGCCTGTTTAATACTTTTCACTCCCACCTCTGGCCTAAAACTTAGGCCTCGGTTACTGACCTCTGTGCTGAAGACCTGGCTACTCACTTCAAACACAAAATCAACAGTATCTGGCAAAACATTGCATTTCAATCCCCAAGTAATATCCTGTCCCTCTACATTCAGGTTTCTGCACACTACACTCCACAGAAACTGCTCTAGCCAAAGTCTCTAGTGATCTCCTCACTGCTAAATCACAGGGCAACTACTTGTTGTTGCTTCTCCTGGATCTCTCTGCAGCGTTTGACAGCATGGATCACCACCTTCTCCTCAGCATGCTCAGCTCCATTGGCCTCCAGGACACCACTCTCTCCTGGTTCTCATCCTACCTCTCTGACCACTCCTTCAGTATCTCATTTTCCGGTTATACCTCCTCTCCTCTTCCTCTTGTTGTTGGGGTTCTTAAGGGATCAGTTCTAGGTCCTCTCCTCATTTCACTCTACACAGCCCCCATTGGACAAACTATCAACAGATTTGGCTTCCAGTACCATCTCTAAGCTGATGAGACTCAACTATATACCTTTTCCTGAGACATCACTCCTGCCTTGCTGCAAAACACCAGTGAATGTCCTCTCTCCATCTGAAACTAAACCTCACTAAAACCGAACTTCTTGTCTATCCGCCATCTACTAACCAACTCCACACTGCTATTTCTGTCTCAGTGTGTGGTGCTACCATAACTCCTAGGCAAGAGGCCTGCTGTCTTGGGGTTATACTAGATTCTGGTCTGTCTTTCAACCCCTATAACCAATCCCATGCCTGCTCCTGTCACCTGCACCTCAAGAAAATCTCCAGAATTTGTCCTTTTCTCACTGTGGAAACAACTCAAACCCTTATTGTTACTCTTATTCTTTCTAATCTCATCCTGACTACTGTAACTCCTTGCTTATCGGTCTCCCTCTCTATAAACTCTCCCCTCTCTAATCTGTCCTGAATGTATCATCTTTCTTTCCAGCCTCTATACTGATGCCTCTACCCTGTGTCACTCACTGCACTAGTTGTCCATCCAGTACAAAATACAACATAAACTAATCAGTCTCACCCATAAATCTCTCAGTGCTGCACCCATCTACATCTCCTACCTCATCTCTGTCTACTACCTTACCTGTTTTCTCTGCTCTGCTGCTGATATCAGATTACATTTCTCAATCAACCGAACCTCCCATGCCCGTCTCCAAGATTTCACACGTGCTGAACCAGTTCTCAGGAACATGTTACCATTGGTGATCAGGCACACTCACAACCCTCATAGTTTTAAGAGTGCCCTGAGAACACATTTTCTCATTGAGGCCTACCAAGATCCCTAATTGCTAACCTAAACCTTGCTAACACATCTATCACTCCCTGCTCTAGGGCACTCACAGGCACTTATCTGTATATACAGTAGATGTACTCTCAGGGTGCAGGTTCACCCAATTTTTATGTAAATCATCTCATATGAAACTCGGGTGGACCATTATAAACTTAGCACTTCTTAGGCTATGTTCACACGGCTTATTCTGGGACGTATTTCAGCCCGTAATTCGCGCCATACTGCGCAAATTACGGGTTTAAATATGTCCCAGTCGTTACGGTAATCCACAGATCTCATAGACAACTGTGGATTACGTCTCCTCTCCCTGCCCACACAATACGGCGAGCGGGGAGAGAAGTGGCATGTTACTTATTCATGGTGTATACGCGCCATGGACAGTGCATGTCTATGGGCCGGCGAGCTGCCGCCCCCCCCCCCCGCCCTGCCCCCGTACACACGGCGTAATTGCGGGGCGAAAGCCGTCCTGCAATTAAGCCGTGTGAACATAGTCTCACCCTATGTCTTATCCATACACCCTAATAGATTGTTAACTCTCGTGAGCAGAGCCCTCACACCTTGGGTCTCATCTGTAATTACATTTAGAATTTCAGGAAAACTTCGGTTCTGAACAAAGTCGAAGTTTGGGGTACTTCGCGTGAACGAAGCGTGCTTTTGATTGATAAAATGGCTGCGAGCACATGGCGTTACATGGGGCAAAGAACTCTGGGAGGAAGAAGGGCATAGCCTACATGACATGTGCAGAGATGAAGCCAATCAGAGACCGGCGGGATTCTGTGACGTCACCGCACTATATAAGTCCGGGCGCGACGCTGGGAGCTCATACCGCTCTCACTGTACTGAGTAGGGAAGGTGCTGCCACGGCTGCTTATGATATCTCTTACTAAAGAACTCATTTTTATACAGCGATTTTTGGGGGGTGTCACAGCTTGTCTCAGAGACTGCTTCTCTTACGTTCTAATTCTGATTTTGTGGGGTATTGGAACTGAAGTCCAGTGTGCGTCCAATGCAGCTGCATATACATTTTAATGCTATCTGCTCACAGCACATTGAATATCCAAGGGTTATCTAAGCCTGTTCCTGTTGTATTCATTTAAAGAAACAGCGTTTTTACAATCCAAATACCACTTCATTTTTGGTTGCTCATTTCTTTTGCGCAATTTACATCCAGGGGTTAATTAAGCGTTGTTCTGCTGTTGTGGTCACTAAAAGAAACGTTCTTTTTCACCGCCAAAAAAGACATTTTTCCTGTAGCATAATTCATAACCGAAGGTTAATTAATTACAAGTTTTTCTGTTGTTGTGTACCGTAAAATACACGCCATTTTAACACGCTACAAAGCTGGTAATTTTTGGTTGCTCAATTCTTTTGCGCAATTTACATCCAGGGGTTAATTAAGCGTTGTTCTGCCGTTGTGGTCACTAAAAGAAACGTTCTTTTTCACCGCCAAAAAAGACATTTTACCTGTAGCATAATTCATAACCGAAGGTTAATTACAAGTTTTTTTGTTGTTGTGTACCGTAAAATACACGCCATTTTAACACGCTACAAAGCTGGTAATTTTTGGTTGCTCAATTCTTTTGCGCAATTTACATCCAATGGTTAATTAAGCACTATTCTGCTGTTGTGGTCACAAAAAAAAACCATTCATTTTCACTGCCAAAAAAGTCATTTTACCTGTAGCATAATTCATAACCGAAGGTTAATTACAAGTTTTTCTGTTGTTGTGTACCGTAAAATATACGCTATTTTAATACGCTACAAAGCTGGTAATTGTTGGCAGCATATTTCTTTTGCGCAATTTACATCCAGGGGTTATTTTAAGCGTTGTTCTGCTGTTGTGGTCACTAAATGAAACGTTCTTTCTTACCGCCATAAAATAAATTTTGCCTGTAGCATAATTCACAACCAAAGGTTAATTACAAGTTTTTCTGTTGTTGTGTACCATAAAATACACGCCATTTTAACATGCTACAAAGCTGGTAATTTTTGGCAGCACATTTCTTTTGCGCAATTTACATCCAAGGGTTAACTAAGTATTTTTCTGCAGTTGTACTTAGTAAAAGAAACGTTCTTTTCCACCACCAAATAAGAAATTTTGCCTGTAGCATAATTCATATCCGAAGCTTAATTAAGCCTGTTTGTGCTTTTACATTCAATAAAACACACAGTGTTTTTAAACGGCACATACAAGTAAATTTTTCCTGGCCATTTTTGGAGCGCAATTTATATCCAAGGGTTACCCAAGCTTGTTACTGGGTTCATTTGGAGTCAAATACAGGGTGTGTATTTATCATATGCAGATATATTCATCAAACAGTGTCTGTACATTTTAGAACAAACAGTATGTCAGACAGAGAGGTAGCAGGCTCTTCACCTGCGAGTGGCAGTGGCACAAACATTCCTGGAGCAGGCCCAGTTCACAGCACAGCAAGGGGACGTCGCAGCACTTGGTGAGGCCAGAACTGCCGCTGTCATCTAGCGGTCGTGTGTTGTTCAGCAACCCAATGGTTCTTGATTGGTTGACTTCTTCCCAGATGACATCTGACAACCCCAGCCAAGAGTCGGTGGGAACGTCAGATACAACCCTTAGTTGGCATGGCCCGGGAGCGGGTCAGCGGTCCTCACCTGTCCTCAACCCGCCTCTATCCCATCCAGTTCCCTCAGCCAGAGATCTACTATGTGGTCTGGGCTCAGCACCACTATATAGCGAGGATGAACAATTTGAGGAGGGCAGTCAGCAGCTACTTGGCAGCGAAGAAGTGGGGCCAATATCCCCTGCTTCTTGCAGTAGGCGGCAAAGTATAGATGTGGAGAGTGGCATGGGAGGTCATGTTATGAGGGGTCAGCCTCTATATACCAAGACAGGTGATGAGGACAGCAGTGACGATGAAACACAACTCGATGATGATGTAGCCGACTACACTTGGGAGCCGGGTGAAGCAAGGGCGTCATCATCGTCAGGAGAAGTAGGCGTCAGCTTGCGCGTCTGGCAGCGGCGCAACCAGCAAGTGGGTTGTGTGGCCGTGAGTTAGCAGGGTAGCAGCAGTGTGAGGTCGGGAGCCAAGCGGCCACGGGGTAGAGAACCTGCATCGCAGGTCCAAGAAAGCAGCGGCACAGGGGCTCAGTGCGGAGCGTTGGCGGTAAAATCAGATACTCTGCATGGAGCATGCGTTCAATCTAGTTGTGAAAAGGTACCTTAAGTCTTCCACCGATCTTCTGAAGATTCTGAAAATGGCCAGGAAATTGTGCATGCACGTTATCCATTCCTACAAAGCCAGGAACACCCTCCTCGAGTTGCAGCGGCAGAACTGCCTCCCCCAACACACTCTGATATGCAATGTTTCCACCTGTTGGAATTCCAGCCTGCACATGTTGGACCGACTGTATGAACAGAGAAAGGCCATTAACGATTTTTTGATGATCCAGGCGGACAGGAGTAATCCCATCTGTAACTTTGATGTCAGCCAGTGGCAGCTCATGCGTGACACCTGACATTTGTTGAAGCCATTCGAGGAGGCGACGTTATTTGTCAGTCGCCAGGACTACGGGATGAATAACGTCATTCCATTGCTTCATGTCCTGGAACAGATGCTGAAAAATCTGTCTGGGCAGGGGACTGGAGACGTGGCGACTACATCTCGCGGCCACAGTCCGGTGGGGACTTAAATGGAAGAGGAGGAGGAAGAGGAGGAGGAGAAGGACATTGGAGCAGAAGCATTGTCTGGTGAAATGAGTGGATTTTCTACCCAGGTGATAAGAGAGAAGGAACAGGAGCAGCTGGAGGAAGCAGATGGAGATGAGGAAGACGAGGCAGATGACCCGCAAGCACCGTGGCAGTATACAGTGGAGATGGAAGCAGGGAACCCCTCGGAGTCACTTGTGCAGATAGCCCGCAGCATGCTGATTTGCCTGGCTAGTGACAGCCGAATAGTCACCATCCGGCAGAGGGATGACTTCTGGCTCTGCACCCTATTTGACCCTCGCTACCGGTCCAAAATGGGAGCCATTTTCCCAGCTGCTGAGAGGGAGGACAAACTCAAATATTATAGGGAAATCCTCCGTAGTCAGTTGGCCGCTGCATATGTGCGGCATCGTCCCTCCTCTGACAGGTCTTACAGGGGGGGTTCTTAAGCGCTCAAGTACTACTGCCGTGGCTGCTGGAGGTAGGTGGGGGGGTAGGAGCAGTACCAGCTCCATCAGCAGAAACGTAAGTCTGGAGTCACTGATGAGCAGCTTCCTTCACCCGCCTAGTAAGGAGGGCAGTCGCCAGCAGCAGCAGGACCTGGAGCAGACCTTGAACCAACAGGTCGTGGCCTACTTGGACAGCACTCTGCCACCCCAGTTAGAAGATCCGTTGGACTACTCGGCAGCCAAACTGGATGTGTGGCCACAAATTGCCGAGTTTGCAGTGGAGAAGCTGTCCTGCCCGGCCAGTAGTGTGGCATCAGAGCGGGTGTTCAGTGCGACGGGAGCCATCGTTACCCCAAGGAGAACCCGCTTGTCCACGGGAAATGTGGAACGACTGAACTTTGTCAAGATGAATCAGGCGTGGATCAGCCAAGATTTCCACACACCAATGCCTTAGGCGTCAGACTACATCAGGCATGAAGCCTCACCCAAACTGTGAGAAATGAGTCTGGGTTCAAACTACCTGCCTCAGCCTCTATTCTGATGCCGCCACCCGCCTGATGCCACACATCTGCTGCCAGTTTCTTCATCTGCCACCAACCATCTTTACCAGGGACTGGTATTACCACCCACCTCCGCACTCTGTCATTGTGACACTGTATGACCTCAGGCTGCTTCTGCCGTGCCCGCCACACTGTGTCATTGAGCCCATCTGTAGCCTACTCCGGTTGTTGCCATCTCCAGAATGACATTGTGCCACTCTGTGACCTCATGCTGCTTTGGCTGCCGCCATCACCTCCACACCCTGTCATTGTGCCAGTCTCTGACCTCATGCTGCTGCTGCCATCACCTCCACTCTCTGTCATTGTGGCACATTGTGGCCTACTACTGTTTTGCCACCTCCAGAATTTCATTGTGCCACTGCTATGGCTGCTGCCGTGCCCTCCACACTCTGTCATTGTGTCACTGTCTGATCTCATACTGCTGCTGCTGTCACCTCCACTCTCTTTCATTGTGCCACTCTGTGGCCTACTACTGTTTTGCCACCTCCAGAATGTCATTGTGCCACTGTCTGACCTCATGCTGCTGTTGTGGCTGCTGCCGTGCCCTCCACACTGTGTCATTGTGCCACTCTCTGACCTCATGCTGCCGCTGTGGCTGCTGCCGTGACCTACACACTGTCATTGTGCCACTGTCTGACATCATGCTGCTGCTGTGGCTGCTGCTGTGCCCTCCACACTGTGTCATTGTGCCACTCTCTGACCTCATGCTGCTGCTGCCGTGACCGCCACTCTCTGTCATTGTGCCACTATGTGGCCTACTACTGTTTTGCCACCTCCAGAATGTCATTGTGCCACTACCTGACCTCATGTTGCTGCTGTGGCTGTTGCCGTGCCCTCCACACTGTGTCATTGTGCCACTCTCTGACCCCATGCTGCTGCTGCCGTGACCTCCACTCCCTGTCATTGTGCCACTCTGTGGCCTACTACTGTTTTGCCACCTCCAGAATGTCATTGTGCCACTGCCTGACCTCATGCTGCTGCTGCCGTGACCGCCACTCTCTGTCATTGTGCCACTATGTGGCCTACTACTGTTTTGCCACCTCCAGAATGTCATTGTGCCACTGCCTGACCTCATGCTGCTGCTGTGGCTGTTGCCGTGCCCTCCACACTGTGTCATTGTGCCACTCTCTGACCTCATGCTGCTGCTGCCGTGACCTCCACTCTCTGTCATTGTGCCACTCTGTGGCCTACTACTGTTTTGCCACCTCCAGAATGTCATTGTGCCACTGCCTGACCTCATGCTGCTGCTGTGGCTGCTGCCGTGCCCTCCACACTGTGTCATTGTGCCACTCTCTGACCTCATGCTGCTGCTGCCGTCACCTCCACTCTCTGTCACTGTGACAATCTGTGGCCTATTACTGTTTTGCCACCTCCAGAATGTCATTGTGCCACTGCCTGACCTCATGCTGCTGCTGTGGCTGCTGCCGTGACCTACACACTCTGTCATTGTAACACTCTGTGGCCTACTCCTGTTTTTGCCACCTCCAGAATGTCATTATGCCACTGTCTGACCTCATGCTGCTGTGGCTGCTGCCGTCACCTCCACACTCTGTCACTAATGTTGCCACCTGAGCTCTCAGCCTGTTTTTTTCCAGCTTTCTCTGGCATGACTTTATCAGGCAACATTCCCGCTTCAGTTTTTTGGTCAGTTTTGCCCTCTTAAGTGCCCAGGGAATTTTAGAGTGAAGCAATTCTAAGAGCGGCGGCAGTCATGTGCGTGTCATACTAAAACACAACATTTTATGAAGACCAAACCAAGCTCCCTCTGCATATTTAAGCATGGCACAACGTTCTACAGCACCCTGCAGGCTCTGTGCAGCCTGGAAATAGCTGTTTTTTAATGTGATTCATCCCGAAGTAATTCGGACTAAAACAAATTTTGTCGGAAAATTTGGCGAAGTCACCGATTCGAATTTTTGGTAAATTCGCCCATCTCTACTTATACCCTCTAAATTGTAATGTGCTATGGAATACTGTATATTGCCACTATAAAAATAAAGATATTTATAAAAATATTTTGGGATTAGTTTTGCTCTATTTGGCAATCTGCCTTTCTGTCTCCAGCTTTGCTGTCTTTATCATCGTTTTACATATTTTATTTTTTTTCCTTTTATCTTTTTAGTGCCTCTTCACTGCCCTCATGTTTAAGGAGCTTAAACGCTTTATTTTTGTTACTTATTGCCTCCTTTACATCTCTGTTGATCCACATTGTTTTTATCCTGTTTCTAATCATTTTATTTCCATAAGGTATGTACCTCTTACTTAAGATGTTTTTAAAGATCTCCCCCTTATTGTCTGTTCTTTAATTTTTAAAAACCTTTGGCGGCATATATGAATGGGGCTGCACCAGATATCAGGCGTCTTTTCAGCCCGATATCCAGCGCAGCCCCATTCGCTACATTTTAAAATGGCCCATACGCCAATATCAGGCGCATTACAAAGCGCAAGCGGGACTTTATAATGTGCCTGATTTTGTGAGGGAGGAGGGGCACATTAGAACCATATGAAGCTATAGATGTATAGATTTGCTACGGCACTTCTTGGTACATTAATGCTGTAACAGGTATACTACTTTCAAAGTTCTTTACCTGAGCCAGAAATGTCGTATTAGCGCTAGAATGCGCCTGATTTATGACCCACTGTAGACCGAGTTCATAAATCAGGCGCATTCTAGGCTATTATTATGTACATGAAATTTGGTATTTAAATGACAAAATTCATAAATGCCACCCCTTGTCCCAGTCAATGCGGTTTAGGGCCTCTCTAAGCAGATTAAAATTAACCTTCCTGAAATTCAGCGTATTTGTGGCTCCTCAATAAAAGACTCGATTGAAAGATAAATGTAGATGTATTAAATTGTGGTCACTATTTCCTAGGTGCCCCCAAACCTGAAATTTTGTTACTCAGTCAGGTCTATTAGTCAATATTAAATCTAGAAGGGCCTTCCCTCTAGTCGGCTCATGCAAAAGTTGAGAAAGGTAATTATCTTTAGCTATTGACAAAAACCTGTTGCCTTTAAGAGATCCACAAGTTACCGTTTCCCAATTTATGTCTGGGTAGTTAAAGTCTCCCATAATAACAACCACATTATGATTAGCTACCTCATCTATTTTTACATCTTCCATTGGTTCTGCTATATTTGGGGGCTTGTAGCAGACCCCTAGAAGAATTTTATTATTGTTATTACCCGCATGTATATCTACCCATAATGACTCCAAATACTCATTCCCTATATTTAGATCTTCCTGCAGTGTTGGCTTCAGACCGGATTTTACATAGAGACATACACCTCCGCCCTTCTGGTTTTATGATCTCTCCTAAATAAACTGTAATGCTGTAAGTTAACCGCCCAGTCATAGCTCTCATCCAGCCATGTCTCAGTGATCTCCACTATGTCATATTTCTTGCCCGCAATAAATAATTCTAAGTCGTGTATTTGGTTGGTGAGACACCAGGCATTGGTTAGCATGCACTTTCGAGAGGTTTCAGTTTTTCTTTATCCCTGTTTTTAACTATTGCTATACCTCCTCCCTCCATTCCCTGATTTATTATTAATTTTCTCCTCGCTATCTTTACACCTCTTGCACACCATCTTTGTAGTTGCTCTCCCCCCAGTCCTCACTTTAAATAATCCTCCATCTTCCTCGCCATTTTGTCTCCTAATACAGCTGCACCCTCCCCATTTAGGTGCAGCCCTTCCCTAGCATAAAGACTACAGCTAAGACAGAAGTCAGTCCAGTTCTCCAAAAACCCAAATCCCTCTTTCATACAACTCTCTTATCTCCCGCTGCTTCTCTGGTGTGGCCCATGGTACAGTTACTATTTCTGAAAAAACTACCTTGGAGGTCATTGCCTTGAGCTTTTGGCCTAAGTCCCTGAAATCTTTTTTAAGGACACTCCTCCTACTTCTAACTTTGTCATAGGTGCCAATGTGGACCACGACTGCTGGATTCTAACCAGCCCCACTCAGCAATATGTCAACATTATCCGTGATATATCGAACTTGTGCCCCAGGTAAAGAACATACTGTTCAACAATCCCGGTCTTTGTGACAGGTGTTTGTTCCCCTAATCACGGAGTACTCAACTAGTAGCACCTGTCTAGCCTGCTCTGCACTCCTATTCCCCACTTTACTGGAGCAGACAGGGGTAGTGTCTTGCTGCAGCGGCGCTATTTCTGAACTGACATCCCCCTCATCCGCCAGTCTTGAAAAGTTATTGGGATGTGTCAGATCAGCACTAGCCTCCCTGACACTTTTCCCTCTACTTTTCTTTCTGACTGTCACCCAGCTAGCTGCCTCATGTTTCTGCACTTCCATGCTGCCATCCTCTCCATCATCTACCACAGCGAGTGCTTGCTCAGTAAGAAGCAAACTCATTTCCAAGTTGGCAATGGATCTCAGTGTTACCACTTGCTCATTTAGATCCAAGATCCGGGCTTCCGGATGAGCAGTGTGTACACATCTCGCACAGCAGAATGCACCCTCAGATGGCTGTTCAAAGATTGCATACATTGCACATGATGTGCATTGGATAGCACTGTCAATCATGGAACTCATGGGGATATTCGAAAAAGAGAGAGATACAGAAATAAAAAAATATTTAGTTTCATACTGTCATTTCTAAACTCTCTAAATCTAAATTCCAAGAGTCTAAGACTCCCCTTTCAATTTTTCAGAACACCATATGAAATAAAAGTGATCTATAATTGGTTGCGATGCGCAACAAAGAAAGTCTTAGACCTATACAGTTTTCATATCTTTATTATGCAGATCGATTAATTCCAGGGTGTTGTACATTCGAGGGGGCTTAGATATATAACTTATGTCAAACAAGTACAACGGTGATGATAAATGACTAACAACTGGTACAGAGGGAGGGAGAACCATGCCCGTGAAAACTTACAATCTACAACGAAGGAGGAAGTAATGGCAGTGGGGTTATTGTAAGTTATAGGCTATCTTGAAGAGGTGGATTTTCAGGTTGCTTCTGAGGCTAGTGAAAGTAGAGGAGAGTCTAATGTGTTCAGACATGGAGTTCCAGAGTATGGGGGAAGCATGAGGGAAATCTTGGAGAAAGTTGTGTAAGGAGCTGACAAGAGGAAAGCAGAGAAGAAGGTCATGTGAGTAGCGGAGATTGCATGAGGCAGAGAGATAAAGGCAGAGATGCTTGAGGGGAGAGATTATGGAGAGTTTTGTGGGTCATGGTTAGTAGCTTTAACTGAATTCGCTGGGCAATGGATAGCCAGTAAAGGGATTGGCAGGGAGGAGAGGCAAAGGAGTAGTGAGGAGAGAGATGGATAAGATGGGCAGCGAATTTGAGGATGGTTTGGATGGGAACAAGGGAGCTAGTTGAAAGGCCGCAAACAAGGATGTAGCAGTAGTCTAGGCAGGAGATAATAAGGGCATGGACTAACATTTTTGTAGTATCGAATTTAAGGAATGAGTGGATTCAAAAGAAATTTTTCAGATGGAGGCTACAGGAAGAGGCAAATACTTGGATCTGTGGTTGTAAGACAGAAAGGGGTCAAAGGTTATCCTAAGGCAATTGGACTTTTTAGAGTGAAGAGCCACTGACTGTGGTAAATAGATCAGGTAGGGGCAAAGAGTGGGATAGTGAAAAGAAGATGAATTCAGTTTTCTCCACATTTAGTTTTAGGAGACAGGAGGAAAAGAAGAAAGATACTGAAAGTCATGTGATGCTATAACCTGGCAACGGTCAAGAGGGTAGATAGAGAAGAGTAAGGACCGAAGACTGACCCCTGTGGGACACCAACAGAGAGAAGGCAAGAGAATTAGGTACGAGAGTGAAATATGCTTAACGACTGATCAGTGAGAAATGAGGAGATCCAGGAAAGGGCGAAGTAAGTGATGTTGAGGGACGAAAAGATCTATAGTAGGAGGGAATGGTTGACAGTGTCAAAGGCAGAGGACAAATCTAGGAGGAGGAGGACAGAGTAGTGGTGTTAGGCTTTAGAGGTTACTAGGTCATTAGTGACTTAGGTTAGGGCAGTTTCGGTAGAGTGCTGAGATCGGAAACCAGATTGCAGCAGGGCAAGAAAAGAGTTGAAGGGGAGTTGGGAGGACAGTTCAAGGTAGACGTGCTGTTCAAGGAGTTTTGAGGCAAATTTAAGCAGTGAGATGGGATGATAGTTGGACAGGAAGAATAGGTCAAGTGATGGTTTCTTAAGAATGGGTGTGATGAAAATGTGTTTAAAGAAGTGAGGGAAGATGCCAGAGGTTAACAATAGGTTGAAAAGATGGGTGAGGGCTGGGATACTGGTACACTAAGGTCTGGAATGAGGTGGAATGGCAGTGCAGTGGGTCAACATAAAAGGTAGTGAGATTGGATTGGTACAGTAGTAGGGGAAAGTTTGTCATGTGTGACAGTGGAGAAGCAGCCTAAGGAGGAAAAGCATTGAGCAGGTATAGAGGTGGGTGATGGGGATTGTGGGGTGTAGCTTTCTCTGATGAGATTGATCTTATTTAGGATTTCAGTGGCAAAATCATCTGCTGGGAAGACAGATTGAGGATATGGTGCTTGGGGAAGGAGGAGAGAGTTGAAGATGTTGAACAGTTCTCTTGGGTTGTGATACAGAAAGGATATGACAGTGATAAAGTAATGCTCTTTGGCAGAGACGAGTGCAGACTTAAATATGAGGAGTCATTCTTTGTAAGCAGCAAAATCATCAGGGAAGCTGGATTTCTTCCAGTGACGTTTAGCAATTCTGGAAACTCACCTCAGCTGTTTTATCGAATCTGTGGGTCATCAAATGAGGATATAGTAGAAAGAGGTGCAAGAGAGTCAAAGAGAGTGCAAGGGTTAAGACCTTGGAGGTTAATGCGTGAGCACACTAGATTTGAGGCAGGTCGGATGACGATGGTGGAGAAAGTAAGCAGATTGTGGTCAGATAAAGGTAAATGAGAGTTGGAGATGAAAAATAGGGGGCAGAGGTGGGTGAAGATGAGGTCCAGTGTGTGTCCCTCTTTGTGAGTGGCTCCAAAGATCAATTGAGAGAGGCCAAGGAAAGAAAGCAAAAGAAGTTTGTTTGCAGCTGAGTGGAATATGTCGATGCCACATTTACATGTTTTAATACTTAAAGGGGTTTTGCCATGAAGTAACTTCCTTACCTCTTAATCTGCTCAGAAGAGACTATAAACAAAGCACGAAGCCTCACAGGGGGAGAGATAGGGGGGCTGAGAACACAGCCAAGAAGCAGGGAGCGTGTGCAATGTTCACGGAAATAATTACATTACAACCAGTGGATTCTATATACAAAAGACACAGGGCTGATTCCCTACTTTTCTCCACAGTCCGTTGCCAGCTCCTTCATGTTCCCTGTCATCAGATAAGAAGTGCAGACAACGCAAGCGGCCAGATCAGCTCCTGTCAGCTGCTGGTCGTGTCTAATGTGAACTTTTAAGTAACTAAGGCCATGTAATGAAGGCTGTAGCTCTCAGAGGCTTCACTTTTTGTAATCACATATATTTAGAAAAGTGATTAAATACTCACTTTGGAGGATCCCACGTGAACATTACATCCTGGCAAAATCCCTTTAAAAGAAAAAGGTTAGTTTTTTTGCAGGCTGATTTATAGTATTTACTGGTACCAAGTTTAGTTTTTATAGGCATACATGCAATTATTTAGCATAAAGCAGCCAAAAAAATACGTAATTTCGGTATTATGCTTTTTTTCACAATGTGAAAACTTTGAAACTTTGACCTGGCCATTCTAAAACCTTAAAGAGGACCTATGACCTTCACAGAAACCTCATGAAGAAAAAGAAGACTAAAACACAAACACTTTCTCAAATATGCTTCATTAGGAAAATCAAAGCATTTTACCTGTAATTCTGTTTTAAAAAAAGCTCTGGCCCTTTAAGACCACTCTGCAGTAGGGCCAAGTCGGCACATGACAGCTTGATGTATGACTATTCAGGCAGTTGTATCAAGTCTCCTGATGCTGAGCTGGGAGAGCCCACTATGCAGGGGGGAGCCAATAAGTCTAAATCATGTGCACAACAGCAACAGTGTGATATAAATGCCTGTGTTCTATGGATGAGGAGGCTGAAGCAACAGATAAACTCTGTCACACTATGTCCTCAGTGTGCTGTGCCTGTAGTACTGTATGTAGTGAGAGACTCAGATTACCCTGCACAAGCATCTATGCCCTCAGCTCCCCCTGCACAGTTGGTAGCTCCCAACAGAATTATAAGATTCTCCTGAGTTGCAAAGTGAAAGTAAAACCTGTCCTCATGTAAAACTGAGCGAAATCATCTGGATTGCTAATGACATGTATTTAAGAAAAGTCTTATAATTTCATCTACTATCAATTTCTGTGTGTTTGTGTGGAGGTGATAGGTACTCTTTAACTTTATTCTTCTTTAACCATTCTTTGTTAGAACAACTTGCGTATTTAGGGTTCAAACATTTTAAAGTAAAATTCTCTGGAATACTTCAAAATTCATTGTTCCAACAATGATAGCAAATCATCTAGGTCAAGATGCCGCTTAAAGGGGTTGTTTCACTCCATTGATTCATCTTACCTCAGTCCTGTTTTCTTGTTTTCACTTTGAATTCAGAGGTGCGTTTTCTGGCTTCCACAAGGCTGCAGTAGAAGCCAGGTCTGTAGCTGTAGCAACCAGTGCTGGCAGCCTATAAGGATAAATCAAACAGGTTTGTAGCTATAGCAATCTGAGAAGCTGATGCAGCCCATACAAGAGAGGATATCTCAGAATAGGTGGTACACTGTTAATGGACATATATTGCAAAGTGACTTGTTTTTCCAAGATCTTTAACATAAAAAGCAATCATTGTAGTGAGACAACCCCTTTAACAGGCCAAAACCATGGTACTACCACAAGTGTGATTCAGTGTTTTCCATTCTCTAAACATAACGCATTAAAACCCAAATGCTATCTTGAGTTGATCCATTTTCAAAATATAATTCCCCTAGCCTTCTGGCTTGGCCAGGTAATCTTTAGCAGATTTCAGATGGGCAACAATGTTCGTCATGGAGAGCAGTGTCTTTCTCCTTGCAATCCTGCACACCATTGTTGTTTAATGTCTTCCTGATGGTTAATTAATCAACATTAACTGATATAATAAAAGCTTTAATTGCTTGGAGGTTACCCTGGGTTCCTTTGTAACCTCTCAGACTATTTTACCCCTTGTTCTTAGCATGATATTTGTTGGTCATCCACTCCGGGAGAGGGTAGTAATGGTCCTAAATTTCATCTATTTGTACACAGTCTGTCTGACTGTGGATTGGTGAAGTTCAAACTCCTCAAAGATGGTTTTGTAACCTTTTCCAGCTGGATGAGCAACAGTAACTCTTCTTCAGAGATCCTCAGAATTCTCCTTTGTTCATGCAATGATGCATGAACAAAGATGTGTTATGAAGATCAGACTTTCATAGATTTCTGTTTTTTAAATAACACACGATTGTCATTTCATTGATGGAAAACAACTTGCTCTAGTGTCACCTTTAAATTAGATGCAAATTCTAAAAGTTCACATACTTTTGCCATTCACTGCTATGAAACATTGGATTATTATTATTTATTTATTTTAAGGCGCCATTAGTTCCAGGGTGCTGTACATTCAAGGGAGTTACATACAGTTGAAACCAGAAGTTTACATATGCATGTTTTTCTAATCGACATGAAATCAGAATAAACCTTAGCCGTTTTAGGTCAATTAGGATTACCAAAATTATTTATATTTGCCAAATGCTAGAATAATGAGAGAGAGAATGTTTAAAGGCCTTTTTATTACTTAATGCAAAGTCAAAAGTTTACATACACTAGGATTACTATACAATTTGGGACAGCCCATATGATGATTTCAAGCCTTTGGAAGCTCCTTATAGGTTTATTGGCAACATCTGAGTTAATTACACACCTGTGGATGTATTTTAAAGAACACCAGAAACACACTGCTTCTGTGTGTAACATCATGGAAAAGTCTAAAGAAATCAGCCAAGATATCAGGAAGAGAATTGTGGACTTGCACAATTCTGGATCATCCTTGGGTGCAATTTCCAAATACCTGAAGGTGACTCATTCAGCTGTACAAGCAATTATACGCAAACAAACAAGGGAATGTCCAGCCATCATACCACTCAGGAAGGAGACAAGTTCTGTGTCTCAGAGATGAACGTGCTTTGGTGAGACATGTGCATATCAACCCAAGAACAAAAAGCAAGAACAAAAGCAAAAGTCATGCTGACGGAAGCTGGTAAGATTGTGTCATTATCAACAGTGAAACGATTATTGTATCAAAATGGGCTGAATGGCCACTCTGCCAGGAAAAAGCCATTACTCCAAAAGACACATATAAAAGCCAGATTAATGTTTGCAAATACACACAGGAACAAAAACTTATATTTTTGGAGACATGTCTGACAAAATAAAATTTAACTGTTTGGCCATAATTACTATCATTAAGTTTAGAGGAAAATGGGAGCAGCTTGGAAGCCTAAGAACACCATCCCAACTGAGAAACACGGGGGTGGCAACATCATGTTGTGGGGTTGTTTTGCTGCAGAGGGACTGGTGCACTTCACAAAAAAGATGGCATCATGAGGAAACAAAAGTATGTGGCAATACTGAAGCAAAATCTCAAGACATCAGCCAGGAAGTTAAAGCTTGGGCAGAAATTGGTCTTCCTAATGGACAATGACCCGAAGCGTACTGCCAAACTTGTTACAAAGTGGTTTAAGGATAACCAAGTCAATGTTTTGGAGTGGCCATCACAAAACCCTGATTTCAATCCTATTGAAAATTTATGGGCAAAGCTAAAAAAAACAGGTGTAAGCAAGGCGAACATGGCTCAGTTACACCAGTTCTGACAGGAGGAATGGGCCAAAATTCCTCACAACTATTGTGAGAAGCTTGTGGAAGGATATCCAAAACGTATGATCCAAGTCATACAGTTTAATGGCAATAGTACCAAATCCTAATGAAATATATGTAAACTTTTGATGCCTTAAAAAGTTCTTTCTCTAATTATTCTGGCATTGTGCAAATATAAATAATTTTGGTTCCTAATTGACCTAAAACGGGTAAGGTTTATTCTGATTTCATGCCAGATAGTGAGAAAGACATGCATATGTTTCTTTTTATATAGTGTATGTAAACTTCTGGTTTCATATGTACATAACATATGTCAAACAAGTACAATGATGACAATAAATGACTAACAACTGGTACAGAGGGAGAGAGGACCTTGGATCATTTTCCTCTCTAAATAAATAATAAAGTCTGATATTAAAATCTAACAGTCTAATATGAAAATGTGATGTAGATTAATTTGATACGGAAACATAGAAAACTCTGAAAAGTTCAAAAACTTTCAAGCACCACTGTGTATAAAAATTAAACTGAGCTTCAAGTTAATTTTTATAGTAATGCATCCACAAATAAGTTAAAAAAAGCTTTGCTAAGAACAAAGCAGAAAAAATGTTTCTCTTATTCACCATAATTCAGAACTGGCTTTATTGGAGATTTTCTAAATCATTGGTCAGCTTTATGCTTTGCTTACTTTACCATATTCCCTTTCCTAGGAGATTCTGATATCTTTGATAGAAAGAAAAGAACATTCAGCAGCCAAAGTCTTCCTGGCAAAAATACCAGAACATCAACATTAACCTGACTCACCCTATTATAAGTCAATATGATCTGTCAAGGTTCATTGTAATTTATTCAAAACATATTCGTCAAAGCTTTCATCGGACCTTTATGACTAACGGCCCCTTTAAGACAAACTCTATCATTGTAAATGATGTCCTATTCATTTATTATTATTTGTACTTAAAATACTGACATAGTTCAACTGCTATGAGTGCAACAAATAGAAAAAAAAAATTGGTCAAACTTTTGAATATTTGATTGCAGAATTAGTTACTTAATACACCAGCAAATTGTTGTCAATTCTATTCCCTACCTATATAACAAAAAGACAAAAATATAATTTGCATCACTAATATTTAAAACATCTGAGTAGTATGAATGTGAAATTACAATGTGTCAAGGTTTCAGATCCTTTGTTAGTAATTAGATTCCATGTCAATCAAATAATTCTTGAACTGAGATAATGTATTATCTTAATTACAAGTTGGGCTAATTACAGACACCCCTATAACTTGATTTTCAAATAACTTAGTCATTAACAAATATTTAAAATAGTAATTTTGCCATAAGCTGCAGCAGGTATAAAATGAGTAGTTATTGTTTTATAGCAGCTAGAACACACATAAATATGTATTCATTTATTTGGTAAATTGACAATGATTTGCCATCTTAAGCCACAGTTCATTTGCTTTATATGTTGTAAAAACTTTTTAAAGCAAACAACCTTGAGGCACCGTGATAATCATGTACATTATGATTTGCTATGCCTTAAAACACTGTCATGCTATATAAATGTTTACCAGTGTGTTCATATGGGTATTGAAGTTGTTGACAATTAGTCATGGGAAAGTGGCTGGGATCGAAAAAAAGGCCTTTAAACCAAATACAGGCAGTCCCCGGGTTACAAACGGATAGGGACTGTGGGTTTTGTCTTAATTTGAAACTGTATGTAAGTCGGAGCAGTTATATTTATTAAATGTAGCAGTTAAGAAAAAAGCAGACTGCACTCATCGGAACTTTGTAGCGGTACTTTAATTCAAAATTGCAGCATAAAAACAGATGGGGACAGATGGTATCACAAACAGCAACATGTTTAATCACAAGGTAACAAATTAAAACAAACACTTACTAGCTCTACAGACACATATTTATACATTTGGTCTTTTTTACAAAAACGAAGACAGGTCATTCCTGTCATTTAACCCCATAAGGCCCAAAGCTTCAGTACGCAAAATCCATCTAGCTTCACATCATAGGAGTCGTGTATGTCGATTACTCCCTTCACTCAGTGGAAAAATACGTTGCACTCCTGCAAACAAAACATCAGATGTGTCACCATTATGCACTTCATGCATGTGAGCAATAAATCTTGGAGCACCCTTCTTAATTTTAACTGAATACAGATGTTCTCTTATCACAAACAGCAACATGTTTAATCACAAGGTAACAAATTAAAACAAACACTTACTAGCTCTACAGACACATATTTATACATTTGGTCTTTTTTACAAAAAACGAAGACAGGTCATTCCTGTCATTTAACCCCATAAGGCCCAAAGCTTCAGTACGCAAAATCCATCTAGCCTCACATCGTAGGAGTCGTGTATGTCGATTACTCCCTTCACTCAGTGGAAAAATACGTTGCACTCCTGCAAACAAAACATCAGATGTGTCACCATTATGCACTTCATGCATGTGAGCAATAAATCTTGGAGCACCCTTCTTAATTTTAACTGAATACAGATGTTCTCTTATTCTGACAAATAAGGGACGGATCGTCTTCCCTATGTAGAATAACCCACATTTACACCACATGACATATACTACATAATTAGTTCGACATGTAATCAGTTCATCTACTATGTGTGTTATACCTCCAATACGTAAGATATTCCCTATCACCATCTTTTCGCAAAATGAACAGGAACCGCATCTGCGATTACCCTTGGGAATACACTGCTGCAACCAATTACTACGGGCAGAAACAGTATTACCATGAACAAGTTCATCACGGAGACTGTTACATTTTCTAAACGTTACAATCGGAGGTTCCTTAGTCTTTTCAAATAACTCAGGATCTGATTCAAGTATATGCCAATTATTCCTAATGGCTCCCTTCACTACATTAGACATGTTATTATTTTCAAAGGAGAACATAGATCTATCACTCTTCTTCATTATACGTTTGCCAAACACTAACCGATGTCGATCTTGATTGATAGCTCTAGACAAAGCATCTGAAATGAGTTGTTCATTATAACCTCTAGTCCTCAATCTACCAGCCAACTCTAGTAATTGTTCAAGGAAATCATGGTACTCACTATTGTTGCGTCGCAACCTCAAAAACTGTCCATATGGTAACGATTTTTTTATATGGTCCGGGTGAAAACTCTCAAAATGTAGCAGTGAGTTTCTGGCGGTCGGCTTCCTATACCCCTTAGTCACGATTTTATCATCAATCAGAAAAATTTCCACATCTAGAAACACTAATGACTTATCACCAAAGTTTGATGTAAATTCCATGTTAATATTATTGTTGTTTATGTATTTCATAAAATCATAGAATTGAGACTCAGAGCCAGACCAAACTAGCAGAATATCGTCAATGAAGCGTGACCAATGAGCAATGTACCTGACGTAAGGATTTTTTACATTGTACACATAATCCTCTTCCCATTTCGCTAAGAAGAGGTTCGCAAATGTGGGGGCGACTGGTGTCCCCATGGCGGTACCTGTCCTTTGTATGTACCATTCACCATTAAATTTAAAGGCATTATGTCCCAAGACAAAATCCAGGGCCTCACAGATGTACTCAATCTGGTATTCCTCTCTATTAGTCCTACCCAGGAAAGACCTGACAGCTGCAAGTCCATCCATATGCTGGATTTTAGTATAAAGACTGACCACATCAATAGTGGCCAGTCTAAAATCCGGGGACACTGGAAAGTTATGCAAAATCTGCAACAATGCCTTAGTATCTAATAGATAAGAGGGAACACTAAACAAAATAGGTCGTAATAGCCAATCCAGATATTGGGATAATGGCTCAGTAATAGAACCCCTACTGGCCACAATGGGACGACCCGGGGGATTCTCCAAGGACTTATGTACTTTCGGAAGAAATTACCAGTTCGGTCTTTTCGGTCCTACAGGTAGTAATTTCTCCGCTAAACATTTAGACAAGAAACCATTTGATCTGCCTTTCTGTAACAATGTACGTAATTTATTCAAAGAAGAAGAAGTAGGATCACTACGTAGTTTCTCATATGTGTTAATATCTCCAAGCTGGTGGTTAGCCTCAAGCATGTAATATTTCTTCTCCATCACAACAATGTTTCCCCCTTTGTCAGCGGGCTTTAAGACAATTTCCTCATTATTTTTCAATTCTTTTAATGCTTTCATTTCGTCATTGCTTAAATTAGATGATACTGTAGGAAATATCAATGCCTTCACATCTTTAAGTACTGCTCTGCTGAAATTAAACAATGAGGAGCCCGGTGACAAAGGGGGAAAAAACTTACTTTTAACACCGCCACAGAAGTGTTGCTCGCAACTAGTGTTGAGCGATTACGTTGACCATCGACATCGGTCGATGGTCGATAGTCGACCATCATCGACAAGATAGTCGATAGTGGGTGGTCGATTATGAGCGATGACCATTAAACTCTATGGGAGAGGAACAACACCTTCATTCTTACACCCAAACAGGGCTGGAGAAGCTGGAATTAACATCCACAACAGTCAAATGGATACGTGCTACATCTTAGGCAACACACTTAGGTTATAAAAGCCACAGAAAAAAAAAATCACACACCATTCACTATCCCTGTCTTGTACCACAGCATGACCCTTAAACCTGCATCACCCACAAATTAAAAAGTGCCAGAAGGCAGTATGATTTGAACCATCATCTTACTTGAACTGGACATTGACTATCCCTGTCATGGAACGCAGCATGAGCCCCAAACCTGCATGACCCCCAGATTTAAAAGTGCCGGAAAAAGGAGTCTTTCAACCACCATTTTAGTTGAACTGGACATTGACCATACATGTCCTGGGCCACAGCATGAGCCCCAAACCTGCATGACCCCCAGATTCAAAAGTTCCGGGAAAAGGAGTCTTTGAACCTCCATTTTAGTTGAACTGGACATTGATTATACCTGTCCTGGGCCACAGCATGAGCCCCAAACCTGCATGACCCCCAAAATAAAAAATTGCCGGAAAACGGAGTATTACAACCACGATTTTAGTTTCACTGGACATTGACTATACCTGTCCTGGGCCACAGCATGAGCCCCAAACCTGCATGACCCCCCCCGCGCTCCCACCGCCGTGAATTTACAGCGGTAGATGCTGCTTTAAAATTCTCTAGCTAACTACATAAAATCTTCAAATCTCTAATCTAACTAAATTGGAAGGATCACAGCTAATAGTAGAGGTTTCTCTGTGCAGAAATAGACTAATTTCGCTGAGCTGTTTGGCCACAGGCAGAGCGCAGGTCCTATCCCTATGAGACGCTGAGAGACACTGAGGCTGAAACAGGAAACGCTGTTCTATGTAAAACGAGGTCATGTGATTTTTCCAGCCAATCGCAACCATACACATCCCAGTCATGACGTCGCACACAATCTCACCCTGCTCTTTTTCTGTAATCTGATTGCTGGCCGCCAAAATTACAGGAAGCGCCGAAAAGGCGCGATCTTAATAGATGATGCTCAGATTTTAACCTTAATTATCGCATGATCTGGAAATTTCGATCACCATAAAAACCTTGCCGATTTCAACTTTGTCGATAAAAATCGCTCAACACTAGTGCTTACTAGTCCATGTGTCGGTGGTCAGATTGACTGTTCCGGCCACAGATGCAGACACCGCGCTTGAAATTTTAGATGACACGTGGCTGGCCAGGGCAGGGACGTTTTTTCTGGCAAAGAAATGCCTGCTCGGCATCTGGTATTGGGGGCAGGCAAGGGCCATGACATGGCGGAACTCATCTGTGTCCACCAGACGGAAAGACAACATTTCCAAGGCCAAAAGCCTGGCAATGCCGACATTCAGGCTTTTGGCTTTGGGATGGTTTGGGTTAAAGTGTTTCTTCTGCTCCCAAACCTGGAAGACAGAAGGCTGGCTGTAAGACTGGCCGCTATACGGCGTGCAGGTCGTCAAACTGGCGGAAGGAGAAGGGGTAGGATGGGTCTCTGGTGCTGCTGGTGGTACTCGGGCGACGGTGGAGGCTGAAGCGGAGGCTGATCCCTGATCATGACTCTGAGAGACATGGGCAGCTGAGGAACGCTTGGTGGTGGCGGAGGAGGAGGAGGCGGAGACAGAGGGTGTGACAGTGGATGGAGGCCCGGCGTCAGTCTGGCCTTTTTTGGCCAAGTGTTGCCTCCATTTCAACTCATGCATTCGCTGCATGTGACTAGACATGTTGGTGGTGGTTAACCACCTAAGGTTCTTGCCTCTACTTATGCGTTTACGGCATAGGCGGCATATGACATCGCTGGGTGAAACAGAGGCTTGGTCAAAGAAGGCATAGGCTTGAGAGGTCCTGGACCTTTTTGACGGCGATAAGCGAGGAGCGGGGTTTGCGCTGACCGTGGCTGGCGGAATCAAATCAGCGGACTTCTGCGACCGCCCTCTCCCGTTTTGAGGCGGAACCCGTACTGACACTACCCCATCGTCTTCCTTCTCGTCCAGTGAAGAAGAACTCGCAAACAAATTCTGCTGAAAAGACCACGTTGGATCTGCAATGTTGTCATCATCATCATCAACACAGGTGACTTGGTCGTCCTGACATTCTGCATCCAGGAGCTGCGGGATACAAGCAAGAGGGACTGCAAGGCGTTGCTGACCGCCCGGGATTTTTTCCGATTGACCGGCTTCCTTCCCCTCCTCTGATGGCATCAGTAACTGGGCGTCAGAGCAGAGAAAATCATCCTCTTTGGCCTCTTGATCTTTTAACATGCCTTCTGACCCCAACCGCATTTTGTCATCAAAGAGGTCTTCAGAAAATGGATTATCTACAGTGGTGGGTACACGAGTTGACATTTGGGCTGCTTTATGTTGGACGGATGCTGATGATGCTGATGACGACATTTGTGGCCGTGACTGGGTGGACAAGGAGGTAAGACTGCTGGATGCAGGTTGCATTAACCACTGACGGACAGATTGGCGACGCTGTTCGTTACTGAGATTCACAGGGCCCTGACCCAGCGATGACAGGCCTGACGGTCCTGCAACTGACGATCCGCTGGCATGCGTGTTGACGCCAGCACTGGAAGGAGCACCTTCTCTCGTACCTCTACCTCCATGTCCTACCCCCCTCTTTGCTCGCTTACCACCTGAATTTCGCTCCATGTTAAGAAATATAAAAATTTGAGAAGGTATGGAAGAGTTTTTGAAAGTCTCTTATTAAAAGACGGCAAATCACAGCTATTCTCAAATCCCTCAAATCAAAACAAAATTGCTGGATTCAAATATAACTGCAAAGTAGATCTATCAACAAAGCTGGCCTGCGCCACAGTGAGAAAACACGTATCTGAAATGTATTCGGATGATAAAAGGTATTTTTGGCACCTATCAATTCACCTGTGGTGAATACAAAATTACTGGATTCAAATTTAACTGCAAAGTAGATCTATCAACAAAGCTGGCCTGCGCCAAAGTGAAAAAACACGTATCTGAAATGTATTCAGATAATACAAGGTATTTTTGGCACCTATCAATTCACCTGTGGTGACTATAAAATTGCTGTATTCAAATTTAAGTGCAAGCTGCCTCAATGAACAAAGCTGTAGTGCGCCAAAGTAAAAAAACACGTATCTGTTATGTATTCGTATAATAAAAGATATTTTTGGCAACTTTCAATTCTCCTGTGGTGACTATAAAATTGCTGGATTCAAATTTAAGTGCAAGGTGTCTATCAACAAATCTGGACTGGGCAAAAGTGCAAAAAACACGTATCTGTTATGTATTCGTATAATACAAGATATTTTTGGCACCTTTCAATTCACCTGTGGTGACTATAAAATTGCTGGATTCAGATTTAAGTGCAAGCTGCCTCAATGAACAAAGCTGTAGTGCGCCAAAGTCAAAAAACATGTATCTGTTATGTATTCGTATAATACAAGATATTTTTGGCACCTTTTCAAATTTACCTGTGGTGACTATAAAATTGCTGGATTCAAATTTAAGTGCAAGCTGCCTCAATGAACAAAGCTGTAGTGCGCCAAAGTCAAAAAACACGTATCTGTTATGTATTCATATAATACAAGATATTTTTGGCACCTTTCAATTCACCTGTGGTGGCTATAAATTGCTGGATTCAAATTTAAGTGCAAGGTGGATATATCAACAAAGGTGGAATGGGCAAAATTGAAAATGAACACCTATCTGAAATGTATACTGATAATAAAAGTGGAGTTTTGCACCTAACAAAGAGACCTGCAGTTACTTGTATTGCTGTGTATCCTATATGTTCAGGCTGCCCAATATCCAGGAAATATTTCAATAGAAAACTGTTAATAATAAAGCTATTGCAGTGCAATGTCTACACTAAGTCTTGGTGAACTTTATCCAGTATTCTTTATAGAGCTTGTCTGTGTTCGCCCACAGGGCCCCTCCCCTCTCTTCCCCCCGTGACTTTACAGCGGTAGATGCTCCTTTAAAATTCTCTACCTAACTACATAAAATCTTCCAATCTCTGATCTAACTAAATTGTAAGGATCACAGCTAATAGTAGAGGTTTCTCTGTGAAGAAATAGAATAATTTCGCTGAGCTGTTTGGACACAAGCAGAGCGCACGTCCTTCTGCTCTGAGACGCTGAGAGACACTGAGGCTGAACAGGAAACGCTGTTCTATGTAAAACGATATCATGTGATTATTCCAGCCAATTGCAACCATACACATCCCAGTCATGACGTCGCACACACATCTCACCCTGCTCTATTCTGTAAGCTGATTTGCTGGCCGCCAAAATGACAGGAAGCGCCGAAAATGGCGCGATCTTAATAGATGATGCACAGATTTTAACCTAAATTATTGCATGATCTAAAAATTTTGATCAACATAAAAACTGTGCCGATTTCAACTTTGACGATAATAATCGCTCAACACTACTCGCAACCTGTCACGTTTAACGCACCACCCACATCAACTTCCAAGAGATCCAACAATTCGGACATTACCACTTGGTCAGTATCTGATATATCCTCACCCACAAAAAAACCAAGCTCACTACTGTGGGTACCAACTTCGCCTGCATACTCGATCATATCATGACCCTGCTTATTCTTAAAGATTTTAAACAAATTCAATTTCCTCAATGATTTTTCCAAGTCAATCTCAAACTGGCACATGTCAAAATTTTTTGTAAGGCAAAAGTTAAGGCCCTTAGATAAGAGAGAACACACAGCTGAACTCAGAGGGAAACGAGAAAGATTAATAACATTAGTTTCACTCACCGCTGACCCAACTGTGGAAGCTAGAGGAGCACCCGTCTCTACCTTCGCCAAGAGACCTGCTTCCTCTTGTACCCACCTCCGCTCTGAGGATTTGTTTTTCTTCTTACGACCACCTCGGCGGACTCTCCGCCTAAAGGGCCAGGTGATGTAGAGCCACCAATTTCTCCCATCGAGTTCATAGAACCTGTACCGTCTCTCCTTTCATCATTGCCACTGGAATCCGAACCAGAATCTGTTGTCCAGTAATTTGCTTGTTTCTTGGACTTTTGTCGTCTTCTGTTCATTCTGAATGGTTTCCTATTTCTTTGTTGTTGAGGTTCCTTCCACATAAAAATTCTATCATGGTCAAAATCAAGTTTGTCTCTCAGAAACTTGTCCTGCTTCCTTTCTTTAATTTCATTTTGGATGGGAATCAATCGGTTGTCCAGTTTACGTTGGAAACCACACCACTGCGTATCAGTCAATCGGGTCTGTAATTCCAATTTTGCTGCATTCAATTCCTTTTGGACACATTCATATTCCACCACTGATCTATCCAGCACAATCTGGGTTAATTTTAACGAATGTTCGACGTGTGCATCTTTCCATTTTCTCAGAAAATCAGCATCATCCTTTAACTGGGTAATGTCCTTATAAACTCTTAGACCACGTGGGGACCGTTTGCTCTCTAAATACGACTGTAGCGTGCTATTAGTCCAAAACAAACGTACCTCTTTCTCAGCCAGAGATACGACACGATGTTCCAGCAATCTAGTGCTAAGCACTGTAATTTCTTCTTGGTGGTTACATCGTGAAAAAAACCCATCAATGTCTACCCGTCCTGCTGCCAAAGTGTTAGCCGGTGTCCCAGTATCCATATTATCTTCAATAGTTTTAGCAGTCTCCATTCCTTCCACACATGTGCTCTGATCAACAAGGATAAACTTGAAAATACACACAGGGAGAGAGCTCAATCGGCACCAGTGTGGTATCAATAAAAGATATGGAGCAGTGCAGTTTATCAACATACTTAAAATGAAGGGCCAACTTAATACCTGCTGTTTTGCCCTTTAGAAATTTGGGTTTTGCGCATGTACCCCCAAAGGGTAACGCAGATGTGGTTCCTTTCTTTTTGCGAAAATGGTGATAGGGAATGTTTTACGTATTGGAGGTATAACACACATAGGGGTTTTAATTGTTCATGTCAAAACTAATTATGTAGTATTGTCATGGGTTAAAGTGGTTTTCTACATAGGGAAGACCGTCCCTTATTTGTCAGAAAAAGAGAAACATCTGTTTTCATTTAAAAACTAAAAGGGTGTCCAAGTTTTATTGCCACATGCATGAAGTGCATAATGGTGAAACATCTATTTTTTTGTTTGCAGGATGCAACGTTTTTTTCCATGAGTGAGGGAGTAATGACATACCCCCTTACGATTGAGGCAGAAGTTTTGGTACTGAAGCTTTGGGCCTTAGGGGTTAAATGACAGGGAAGACCCTCTTCTTTTTTTAAAAAAAAGACCAAAATGTATAAATATGTGTTATAGAGTAGTAAGTGTTTTTTTTAAATTTTGTTACCTTTGTTAAACATGTTGCCAGTTGTAGTTATTGACAGGCACACCGGGGATTTAAGATGTGCCTGGTATCTCCCCAATGCCCTTTAGAAAAGGGGAGTACACGCGAAAAACCCCTTGGCTGTTTGTGATACCATCTGCCCCGCTGTTTTTAGCTGCAATTTTAATTAAAAAAACCCCTACAAAGTTCCGGTAAAATGCCGTCTGCTTTTCTCTACTTTACTTTGGGTTCTTTTCCTTTTTTGAGATTGGCACCCCCACAGCGTGATTAAGTGTGACCCTTAATGTTTTTTTGTATCGCTTGAATAAATGCACTGCTCCTATCTTTTATTGATACCCCATGGTGCCGTTGAGCTCTCTCCCTGTTGTTTTTCAAGTTTATCCTTTTTTGTCAGGCACAAAAAGGGGGAAGGAATGGAGTGCTAAAACTATTGAAGTAATATGGGTACTGGACACCGGCTAACACTTTGGCGCAGGACGGGTGACATTGATGGTTTTTTTTCCGATGTAACCCCCAAGAAGAAATTCAGTGCTTACATAGATTGCTGGAACTTGTGTCGTATCTCTGGCGAGAAAGAGGTATGGTTGTTTTGGACTAATTTGTACGTTACATTCGTATTTTGAAGCAAAGGCCCCCGTGGTCTAAATTTATAAAGGGCTTACCAGTTTTTTAAGGATGATGCTGATTTTTTTGAGAAAATGGAAAGATGCACACAAACATTCGTTTTAAAATTAAACCCCGATTTGGTGCTGGATTTAACAGTGGGGAATATGAAAGTGTCCAAAAGGAATTGAATGCAGCAAAATTGGAATTACAGACACGATTGACTGAAATGCAGTGGTATGTTTTCCAACGTAAACTGGACAACCGATTGATTCCCATCCAAAATGAAATTAAAGAAAGGAAGCGGGACAAGTTTCTGAGAGACAAACTTGATTTTGACCATGATAGAATTTTTATGTGGAAAGAACCTCAACAACAAAAAAATAGGAAACCGTTCAGAGTGAACAGAAGACGACAAAAGTCCAGGAAACAAGCAGATTACTGGACAACAGATTCTGGTTCGGATTCCAGTGGCAATGATGAAAGGAGAGACGGTTCAATATCTACGAACTTGATGGGAGAAATTGGTGGCTCTACATCACCTGGCCCTTTAGGCGGAGAGTCCGCCGAGGTGGTCGTAAGAAGAAAAACAAATCCTCCGAGCGGAGGTGGGTACAAGAGGAAGCAGGTCTCTTGGCGACGGTAGAGACGGGTGCTCCTCTAGCTTCCACAGTTGGGTCAGCGGTGAGTGAAACTAATGTTATTAATCTTTCTCGTTTCCCTCTGAGTTCAGCTGTGTGTTCTCTCTTATCTAAGGGCCTTAATTTTTGCCTTACAAAAATTTTGACATGTGCCAGTTTGAGATTGACTTGGAAAAATCATTGAGGAAATTGAATTTGTTTAAAATCTTTAAGAATAAGCAGGTTCATGATATGATCGAGTATGCAGGCGAAGGTGGTACCCACATTAGTGTGCTGGGTTTTTTTGTGGGTGAGGATATATCAGATACTGACCAAGTGGTAATGTCTGAATTGTTGGATCTCTTGGAAGTTGATGTGGGTGGTGTGTTAAACGAGACAGGTTGCGAGAAACACTTCTGTGGCGGTGTTAAAAGTACGTTTTTCCCCCTTTGTCACCGGGCTCCTCATTGTTTTATTTCAGCAGAGCAGTACTTAAAGATGTGAAGCATTTGATATTTCCTACATATCATCTAATTTAAAGCAATACGAAATGAAAGCATTAAAAGAATTGAAAAATAATGGGAAATTGTCATAAAGCCCGCTGAAAAAGGGGGAAACATTTTTTGTGTAGGAGAAGAAATATTACATGCTTGAGGCTAACCACCAGCTAGGAAATTAACACATATGAGAAACTACGTAGTGATCCTACTTCTTCTTTTTTGAATAAATTACATACATTGTTACAGAAAGGTAGATCAAAGGGTTTCTTGTCTAAACGTTTAGCGGAGAAATTACTACCTGTAAAACCCTCAAGACCGAACTGGTATTTTCTCCCGAAAGTACATAAGTCCTTGGAGAATCCTCCGGGTCGTCCCATTGTGGCCAGTAGGGGTTCTATTACTGAGCCATTATCCCAATATCTGGATTGGCTATTACAACCTATTTTGTTTAGTGTTCCCTCTTATCTTTAGATACTAAGGCATTGTTGCAGATTTTGCATAATTTTCCAGTGTCCCGGGGATTTTAGACTGGCCACTATTGATGTGGTCAGTCTTTATACTAAAATCCAGCATAGGGATGGACTTGCAGCTGTCAGGTTTTCCTGGGTAGGACGAATAGAGAGGAAAAATCAGTTGAGTACATCTTTTGAGGCCTGGATTTTGTCTTGGGACATAATGCCTTTAAATTTAATGGTGATTGGTAACATACAAAGGACGGGTACCCGCCATGGGGACACCAGCACCCCACTTTTGCGAACCTTTCTTACGAAATGGGGAAGAGGATTATGTGTACAATGTAAAAAATCCTTACGTCAGGTGAAAATTGCCATTGGTCACGCTTCATTGACGATATTCTGCTAGTTTGGTCTGGTTCTGAGTCTCAATTCCAGATTTTATGAAATACATAAACAACAAAAATTTATTAACATCGAATTTACATCAAACTTTGGAGAAAAGTCATTAGTGTTCTAGATGTGGAAAATTTTTCTGGATTGATGATAAAAATCGTTGACTAAGGGTATAGAAGCCGACCGCCATAAACTCACTGCTACACTTTGAGAGTTTCACCCGGACCATATAAAAAAATCGTACATATTGACAGTTTTTGAGGTTGCGACGCAACAAAAAGTGAGTACCATGATTTCCTTGAACAATCACTAGAGTTGGCTGGTAGATTGAGGACTAGGGGTTTAATGAACAATAAAATTTCAGATGCTTTTTCTAGAGCTATAAATCAAGATCGACATCGGTTAGTGTTTGGCAAATGCATAAAGAAGAAGAGTGATAGATCTATTTTCTCCTTTGAATATAATAACATGTCTAATGTAGTGAAGGGAGCCATTAGGAATAATTGGCATATACTTGAATCAGATCCTGAGTTATTTGAGAAGACTAAGGAACCTCCGATTGTAACGTTTAGAAAATGTAACAGTCTCCGTGATGAACTTGTTCATGGTAATACTGTTTCTGCCCGTAGTAATTGGTTGCAGCAGTGTATTCCCAAGGGTAATTGCAGATGCGGTTCCTGTTCATTTTGCAAAAAGATGGTGATAGGGAATGTCTTACGTATTGGAGGCATAACACACATAGTAGATGAACTGATTACATGTCGAACTAATTATGTAGTATATGTCATGTTGTTGTAAATGTGGGTTTTTTCTACAAGGGAAGACGATCCGTCCCTTATTTGTCAGAATAAGAGAAAAATCTGTATTCAGTAAAATTAAGAAGGGTGCTCCAAGATTTATTGCTCACATGCATGAAGTGCATAATGGGACACTCTGTTTTTGTTTGCAGGAGTGCAAAAGTATTTTTCCACTGAGTGAAGGGAGTAAATCGACATACACGACTCCTACGATGTAAGGCTAGATGGATTTTGCATACTGAAGCTTTGGGCCTTATGGGGTAAAATGACAGGAATGACCTGTCTTCGTTTTTGTAAAAAAGACCAAATGTATAAATATGTGTCTATAGAGCTAGTAAGTTTTTTGTTTTAATTTTGTTACCTTGTGATTAAACATGGTTGGGCCGTCTGTATGTTGATTGAAAGGCACACCGGGGATTTAAGACGTGCCTGCGTCATCTCCCGACATGCCTTGAGAAAGTGTGAGTACACACGATACGATCGTAGGCTGTTTGTGATACCATCTGTCCCCGTCTGTTTTTATGCTGCAATTTTAAATTAAATTACCGCTACAAAGTTCCGGTGAGTGCGGTCTGCTTTTCTCTTACTTCTACTTTTGGATTCTTTTCCTGTTTGATATTGAGGGACCGCCAGCGCGTGATTAAGTTTTGGCCGTTTTATGTTTAAGTATCGCTTGATATAACTGCACTGCTCCATATCTTTTATTGATACCACACTGGTGCCGATTGAGCTCTCTCCCTGTGTGTATATTTATTAAATATAACTCCAGCAATTTTTTTTTTTTAGTTTGGGATAGAGCAAGGAACAGTTTTTACATTTGTTTTGCTGTCTGTGCCCTTGTTTAGAAGATTTCACCTCACCTTCTGTATCTCATGTGCTGCCGTGGCATGTTGGAACTTGGTTATTATGGGGTGTGACTGTCAATTGTGTGATATCAGCATGCTGAGCCACACCCCATAAGTCTCTGTTTGTAACTAGGATATAAGTTGGAACGTTGTAAGTCGGGGACTGTGTCTACAGATGTGTATTATTATTGTTAACTTTTTACACACGGGGTTGACCCAATACTCCATTTGCAATGTTCTATTACAAAACAAAGTAAAAATACAGATTTATGAAAACTGTCTAGCAAAACAATTTATAGGAAGCAACTTAAGACATGAAAATTGAGCAACAAGACAATTTTTTCTAAATATTAGGGAACATTTGCTATTGCTGTTTAACGTGCCAGATTTATCAGTGGCTCATGCTACTTGATAAATGTTGTACTTCATTAGACCTGTCTAACTTTTTTAGACAAGCTACTAATTGACTTAAATTCATGTGTCCCAACATGTTTCTGGAACCACCAAGCTTCCTCAGGGGACTTGATGTAAGGTGGTTATTTTTCTTCAATAGAAGAAAATCATCTAGGGGATATAAACCTTTTCAGAGCCTGAACATATGGTTCCCGGCTCTCTATGACAGCTCCGGTCAGCTGTCTTATCCAAGAGAATACAGCACTCCGTGGTAAAATGCAATTGCTTTATTTAGAATGCATTACAAATATGTAAAAGTCAGTCTATACAGAAGCTTGTTATGGTAAACATGCTTACATATTTCAGACATGAATCCTTGTTCACAGCATGTCAGTATATGATTTTAGAACCTGTGAAAAAACCCTATAGCAACTTTTGAAACATCCCACTATGCCTCTTAAACCTGTTATAAGATGATCAAAAAGAGGAACTGAGAAAATCTGGACTGGAGTTCAATGTAAACCTATCACATGATGTTCAAAAAGAGGGATTGAGAAAATTGTTTCTCAACTAATACCACTAAAGTAATACAAAATAATTTATGATAATTATTAAACTATATAAAATTAAATATATAAAATTAATATAAAATTATATCATATCCCAAAAATCTAAAATAATTTCATCTCAAATTAATATTACATTATATTGTATAAAATAATATGATATAATTGAACCAATACAGCATCTACTATAAATCCTGTTCTCAAACAGGTACTTATGGAGTCAATGATTACAACCACATCCCAAGAGGCTAGAAATAAAAGTTGTTAGAATAGCATGTCATTGAATAGAAACTATTGTGGTAGTGATCTTGTATGGTGCACAACAAATCTCACAGACCTGTTGTGTACAGGCTATTACCATATATAGAATAAAGGCTGAGAGCAGGATAACAAAAAATACACATTGATCAACATGTGATTAAAATTAGTTTAATTTCATGTAATAAAACTGAAAAATATAAAAATCAGAATGAAACTTAATTACTTACAAACTTAGGAGGACATCTATGAAAACTGTTTCAGTCTAAGACATTCTTGGTTGCCCATAGGAACCAATCAGTGGTCCCCTTTCATGTATTATAGTGCTCTAAAAAATGTCTGAGACCTAGACAGTTTTCATACGCGTGGTCACTAATTTTTCTGTAGAAAAACAACTCAATACATTGAGTTCTCCTGAGGTTTGCAAAGCAGATGATCTGAACTTTGATAAAGTACACATAGCAAGTTTTGCTCAGCACATTTGCACTAGATATACAGGTCATCGTGACTTATACACACATACAAATTAAGACCCACATTTAGGGAATCATATGCTTTTTATTCTGAATAAATGTAATATGTTGACTTTTAAATCATACGATGTGCATAACCCCAAAAGAATGAGAGATACTGGGTCACTGTGTGCTCCAGTTGTACAACATCTGATCTGTGTCTAACGTCATTAGGGATTAATAATTGAAATTATGTGTTATTGCCAATTCTTGATGAGCTGGTCAGCATATTCTAATGAGTAATGACGTTATCTGTTCTGATTGGTCTAAAATGTACATCCTATAAGATTTTGGCTTATCTGTGATTGGTTAGAAGTGAAATCATCTCATCACCTAACCATATAAAAAGAGCTATGGAGGATTAATAAATTGTTCTTATCTGATTTGATCTAAGAATCCAGTGTACACTGTTTCTTTATTTTCGATCGTGGAAGAAAGGTTGATCTTGATAGGCAAAAGCTGCCGCAACACTCTGTAGAGAAGAGGAGAAGTAACAGTTAGAATACAAATGTAACAGTTGTTAACTATGATTGACTATAATAGCTACTTATATCTTGCAACATTCTAACCACAAGATCAATATTAAAATTTCAGCAGCAGAGAAAGCATTGTGACATAGTAGAACGAGAAACATTTATGTATGATCAGCATTTTTGAGCGTCTGTTTTTCTCTATAGAGATTAAAGGAGTTCATTGAGTTGATGTTCTACTGAAAAATTAATTCTGTCAATTAAATTCCATTCTGATTTTTAGATTTTCCATTTTTTCTATTTAAAATATATTCTTTTAATCAAAATATAGAGCACTGGGTCAGTATATCAGGATTTTCATCACATGTTGATCAGTGAGGATATTCTTATTCCTGCCCTTAGCCTTTATTTTACATACGGCAATAGCCAGGGCAAAACAAGTCTCTGAAACTTGTGCACCATGAAAGATCACAGCTATGATAGTTTCTATTCACTGATAGGCTATTCTAACAGCTTTTATTTTATTTCTAGCCTGCTGTGATGTTATAGTAATCACTGATAATACTACACTAACTCCGTATATACCCGATTGAGAACAATATTTATGTTAGCTGCTGTATTGCTTTAATTATTTTACATTATTTTATTTCATATTAATTTTATTTGATATCATTTAATATTTATCTGATATAAGACAATTTTAGATTTTTGATATTATATAATTTTAGATTCATTTTATATTATTTTTAGATTATTTATTTCTATCTATTGTTATAATTAACATAAGTTAGCATGGCCCTAGCTGTCAGCAATTCTGTGGAGTTTTTTATTGCGCACCAGCCTTTGCACTTATAATGTGGCACACTTATGTTTTGTGCCAACGTTACCCTGCACTCCACCTACAATGTGCCAAATGTATGAACTGCAGGATGAGAGGTTCCTAAATACTATTGCATTCTACACTGCTCTAAAACGATTTAGAATTGTCTAAGTTTCATACATGTTGCCCTTAGTTTATATACCAAAGGTCTGATTTATAATTCATACAGTAAACAGAACAGTCAATGGTCCCTGTTGTTCTTTTTTTCCACTGCACCACACCCATGGACATGCACTCCTTTTTTTTAACCCCTTTCTTTAGTTAAAAAAAAATGACTCTGATCACTGCAGGACAAAATAGCTAACTAAAATAAAACTTTTATTCAAATACGTTTAACAATACAAAACATCCCCTTAATACAAGAATATACGGTCAGCAAAAATGAAGATGCACTAAAGGGTAGAGTCTAAGTAGAAACAAAGTTGATATAGATCAGATATAATATGAAATAACTTACACTTAGTTGACCAGGAATGTACTTGTATAATGCAAGGTCCTATCCACAGAAAACGTAACACTCCAAAGTTAAAGGCTGCATAGTACTGGAGAGGATCCACAGAAAGCTATACGTTCCTTATACAAAAATAAACGGGAATATAAAGGAGACTTAACTCACCATAAAGTTTACCTTCCTTACAGTGGGGACATTGCCCAAAAGTGGCGGCTCCACTAAGGAACACTAATCTCTCGAGCCAATACACTAACAACTACTAGGTGTTCTAAAAGTCACCCAAAAAAAACCCATTCATAATCCCAAGAAAGGGAATACACAAGTCTCTGTCTCAAAAAAAGAGACAAGTCTCCATGCGTTTCTCCCTTAAAATAAAGGGTTCATCAGGGGGCAATAAGGCTTGAGCATCAAGCTGACAAAACAAGGAGGTATCCCAGTTTAAAGAGAACAATATCTCAGATTAATAAGAGAAAAATAGAAATTCCTCTTAAGATGTGTAATGACATCCTCGATAGAATGAAAACCACTGGATAATTCATGTTAAATACAAGGGGAAAACCCTCACTATAATCAATGCATCAAGAAATTATTGCTAAAGGCATACTAAGTGTAAACTGATAACAAAATGTCATTGTAAATATATATTCATCTCTCACTATACCTCCAACATGTTCCCGGGTCCGGTGCACCTGCTATATTGGGCATTGTTAATGACCGCCAGACATTCTTCTCTTGACCCACAAGCATGCGTGTCTCCAGCATTTGCTTCTGGCCGGATAACATACTTCCTGTCTGCTGCGGAGAATATCTGCGCATGCCCTTAATTATAACTGTGTGCTACTCGGCTGCCCATGTCCATCCCGAATAGTAAAAGACAACACAAATGCAATCCAAAATAACATGGTATTGCAGCAAGTGGGTTGAATTTAAACATAATACTTGACAAAGTTTATCTAGCCCAAATCACATAAGGTTTTGCCAATGAGTATATGTTTCAGCTATTAATAATTAATATAACAAAAAATTGAGGAATGTATATATACATTGATGGAGCAAAAGAATAAACCTAAGGGATCTCCCACTTATATACTTATGAGGCGCTACAGGGATAGCTAGTGCAAAAATGAATAAAGGGGTCACCACCAGACATTTAATTATCCAGTGAAGGCAATCCCCTTTACACAATACTGAGAATGGGCTAAAAAGATCCTTAAAGGACGGATACTAACCCTGACAAGGTCCATAGATCCCACTATCCAAAACAACAGAAAATGAAAAAGACAGACACCAAAATAGCACAAACACAAAACCGTATATTCAGTTAAGATATTCAGAAAGTATATATGATATACATGTATAACAGTCACCATATCAAACAGCAAAAAAATACAGTGATTCATTCAGGCCTTTCGAATGAAGAGATTTTATCCGATTAATCCATTCAGTCCCCTTACAGAGAATGTTTTTGTCCCAATTACTCCCTCACATTGGGGGTTTAATCACCTCAAGGATATAGAAATGCATCATTTTATAATTGCCGTCATGAAATTTGTGAATATGCTGTGCAATAGGTGAGCTGTGTCACACATTTTCAATGTGTCCATCTATCCTCCTTCTCAGCTGTCTCTTCATTTTTCCTATATAATCTAGAGGACTAGGACAAAGATCCACCACCTCCTCTGTTTTGCAATTAGCAAAATCTGTGGTGGTGTACACCTCATGATTAGTGTTGAGCGAAATGTTCGGAAAAAGGTTAGTTCTAGACAAATTTTACGTTTTTTCCGAACCCGAGCCAAACCAAATTTGGGACATGCGTTTGGCGCCATTTTCAGCTGCTTCCTTCAGTTTTGGCAGGAAGCCAATCAGTGAACAGCACAGAGCGGGGGTCAAAAACGTCACCACTGAGGGTGTAGGGATCTCATTGGCTGCTAAAATTACATGACCTACTTATGTGTATGTCACTGTATTTCCTGTTGAATGTCATTTCAATCTTACTCTGTGTACTGAACACACTGCTGCCTCGGTATGCTTGTTTGCCAATAGGCAGAAACACCATTTATAAGCGATTTTACACAGGAAAAGTTGCTAGTTCGATTAGTCGGGGAGGGGTAGTAGTTTAGGGAATCATACACATCAATAATTAGGGAGCTAGGGCTTTTGTATAGCTTTTGTATAGTGTATAGTTTTGTATAGCTGGCTGCATTTTTCACATCTTTTTTCAGAGTGCCCAAAAGTTCATTTCTCCTTTTTTGGGGGTCCAGCTACTGCAGAAGACACCATCAGCAAATCTGTCATAGAAAGAAATGCAAGTGTTGCAGTGTTGCTGCCAGGGTTCTTCCATAAGACACCGTTCACAGATATTCCATAGAAATAAATTTATTTGTAATACTATTTTCTTGCTGCAAATTCTTAGGATTCCACAAAAGTTCTGTTTTGCAGTGTTGCTGTCAGGGTTCTACTGTAAGACACTGTTCACAGATATTCCACAGAAAGAAATCTATTTGTAATACTATTTGTAGCAGTATACTTTTCTGATTCACGTAGACTTCAATGTCGCACTGTTGCAGCCAGGATTCTTCCATAAGACACCATTCACAGATATTCCATAGAAAGAAAGAAATCTATTTGTAGTACTTTTTTCTTCCTGCAATTATTTGGGATTCCACAAAAGTTCTGTTTTGCAGTGTTGCTGTCAGGGTTCTTCCATAAAACACTGTTCACAGATATTCCATAGAAATAAATCTATTTGTAATACTATTTGGTAGCAGTACTTTTGGAATTCAAGAAGACTTCTGTGTCACACTGTTGCAGCCAGGGTTCTTCCTTAAGACACTTTTCACAGATATTCCATAGAAAGAAATCTATTTGTAATATTATTAGCTTGTAGTTAATTTTTTGGGATTCAAGAAGACTTCTGTGTCGTACCGTTGCAACCAGGGTTCTTCCATAAAACACCGCTCACAGACAATCCATAGAAAGAAATCTAATTGTAATACTATTTGCTAGCAGCAAATTTTTGGGAATCCACAAAAGTTCTGTTTTGCAGTGTAGCTGTCAGGGTCCTTCCATAAGACCGTATTTCACAGATATTCCATAGAAAAAAAAATCTATTTCTATTTGGATCGCTGTTACTAGTGGGGTACCACAAGGGTCAGTATTGGGCCCTATCCTCTTTAACATTTTCATTAATGATCTTACACAGGGAATACACAGTAGAATATCGATCTTTGCAGACGATACTAAGCTCTGTAAAGTAATCAACACAATAGAGGATAATATGTTATTACAAAGGGATCTGGATAAGTTGGAGGCCTGGGCAGGGAAATGGCAGATGAGGTTTAACACTGATAAATGCAAGGTTATGCACATGGGGAAGAAAAATCCATTACATGATTACATGTTAAATGGAAAAACACTGGGTAAAAGTGACATGGAGAAGGACTTGGGAATCCTGGTGGACAGTAAACTTAATTGTAGCAGCCAGTGTCAGGCAGCAGCAGCCAAAGCAAATAGGATCATGGGGTGCATTAAAAGGGGCATAGATGCACATGATGATAACATTATTCTCCCATTATACAAGTCACTGGTTAGACCACACATGGAATATTGTGTACAGTTTTGGGCACCAGTGCACAGGAAAGACATTGTAGAGCTTGAACAGGTACAAAGGCGGCAACAAAATAATAAAAGGACTGCGTGGACTACAGTACACAGAAAGATTGGCTTCGGGGGGACATAATAAATATGTTTAAATACATCCATCAAAGGTCAATATAGAGATCTCTCCCAAGATTTATTTATACACAGGGCTGTATCTAGAACAAGGGGCATCCTTTACGTCTTGAGGAACGAAAGTTTCTACATAAACATAGAAAGGGATTCTTTACTGTAAGAGCAGTGAGACTATGGAATTCTCTGCCAGAGGGACTGGTCATGGTGAATTCAATAACCGAGTTCAAAAAGGGTTTGGATGCATTTCTGGAGCGTAATAATATAACAAGTTATAGTGACTAGGATTCAGGAGAGGGGTCATTGATCCAGGGATTTTTCTGATTGCCAGATTGGAGTCAGGAAGGAATTTTTCCCTAAAATGAGGACAATTGGCTTCTACCTCATTGGGGGTTTTTGCCTTCCTCTGGATCAACACCTTAGCACAACAGGCTGAACTAGATGGACGACTTGTCTTTTTTTAGCCTTACAAACTATGAAACTATGAAACTATTTCTTCTCCTATTTGTCAGTTGCAAAGTATAGGCATTTATGAACACTTTTGATGTGCTGTCTTGCTGTCAGGATTCTTCCATAAGACCCCATTTCACAGATATTACATAGAAAAAATTCTATTTCTAACCCTAGTTGCCAGTTGGAAATTATAGGGATTTAAGCACACTTGTGATTTGCTTTCTCAAATCACAAATATCATCATCAGTCTAAACCGAAGCAAACGTGGGCCAAATGTCACCAGTAATCCGACCCCACTAGATAATCCATATTCTGAAGAGCTCTTTGATGACACAATGTGGTTGGGGTCACAAGGCATTTCAAAAGATCAATGATTTTGTCTGCTTTGACACCCAGTCGCTGATGCCCTCAGAAGAGGAGAGCTGGTCCCTCTCTTTCCGCTGGACTCACCATCTTTAAGGTGCGAAAATTATGAATACAAGAGGCCAAAAGCGTGGAACCCAGTATATGTTTTCCAGACCCTTCCGTAAACATGGAGTTGTGCCTTTGTCATCATGCATGTGCATCTACAAGAAGGGCGACATTGTATACATTAATGGTATGGGCACCATACAAAAAGACATGCCACATAAATACTATCATGGCGAGTCTGACAGGATCTGCAATGTTACACAGCATGCTGTGGTCATAATTGTGAACAAGCAGATCAGGGGTAAAATCCTTGCCAAAAGAATCAAGCACATTTGCAACTCCAGGAGCGGAGATAGTTTCCTTCAAAATGTCAAGGAAAACGAGAGGAAGAAAAAGGAAGGCAAGGCGAAGGGTACCTGGGTGGAACTGAAGTGTCAGCCAGCTGAACAAAGAGAAGATTCAATTTGTCCGCATTCATGGACAGGAACCTGAACTCCATGAGCCCATTTCCTATGAGTTTATGTCACAATATCCTTTGCAAAATATTCCATTGTTGCTTAAGCATAAGGATGTGATGGTGCTACGTAAGGCTGTTTAGAATTTTATATGGAGGGGCAAGCGCTCTCGTATAGGAAATTTCTTAAGCGCTACCCGGATCTTGACTGGCTCCTTGAGGAAGGCTCGAGGTCTTAGCTCACACTTCCGGCGTTCACATCCTGCTTCTGTACAAATGTCAGAGTTGCAGCGTCATCAAATTTTATTCTGAGTGTCCAAAAGGTCATTTTTGCTGGTTTTGGGGTCAGGCTACTGTAAAAGGGGTGCCATGAGTGTCAATAGGGCAGTACTCCTGTTAGGGGCCCTAATCAAAAAGGGGCCCACTGATATGTTAAAAAATAGGAACAAGTAATGGGTGAGGGCCCATTTGATTTAGCTGCATGGGGTCTTGAAATGGTTAATAGATGACTGATGGCAGCCCTGGCTACCACTGCACCCCCTATAACTATGGCCCTGCCAGCTGAAGCTCGATGTTCCTCGTTGGGATGTTCTTGCTGCCACCACATATATCTCATGTTCTTGGGCCCTGGTGCATAAAGTGATAGGGGGCTACTGCCAGTTACCATGTGCCATTTCTAATACTGGTGTCTGTGATTTTTTTTCTATGACTCTTAGAGCCAAATTGTCTTCAGTAAGTTGTACCACGTATACAGTTTACTCTTATGGAAGGTAATTACAGCTTCTCCTCACCTGTGTTAGTATAAAAATAAACCTGAACATCATCTCTAGAGATGGGCGAATTGATTCTAAAGAAGTGGAATTCGTTTAGAATTTCAGGACAACTTCGGTTCTGAACGAATTCGAAGTTTGGGGGACTTCGGGTGAACGAAGTGTGCTTTTCATTGATAAAATGGCTGCGAGCACATGCCGTTACATGGGGCAAAGAACTCTGGGAGGAAGAAGGGCATAGCCTGCATGACATGTGCAGAGATGAAGCCAATCAGAGACCGGCGGGATTCTGTGACGTCACCGCACTATATAAGTCCGGGCGCGACACTGGGAGCTCACACTCCTCTCACTGTCCTGATCAGGGAAGGTGCTGCTGCAGCTGATTGTGATAGCTCTTACGGAAGAACTGATTTTTATACAGCCATTTTTGTGGGTTGTCTCAGCTTGTCTCCGAGACTGCTTCTCTTAATGTTCTATTTCTGATTTTTTGGGGTATTGGAACTGAGGTCCAGTGTGCGTCCACTGCAGCTGCATATACATTTTAATGCTATCTGCTCACAGCACATTGAATATCCAAGGGGGATCTAAGCCAGTTCCTGTTGTATTTATTTAAAGAAACAGCGTTTTTACAATACAAATACCACTTCGTTTTTGGCTGCTCAATTATTTTGTGCAATTTACATCCAGGGGTTAATTAAGCGTTGTTTTTCTGCTGTGGTGACAAAAATAAACCGTCTTTTTCACCGCCAAAAAATACAATTTTCCTGTAGCATAATTCACAAGCGAAGGTTAATTGCAATTTTTTCTCTTGTTGTGTAGAGTAAAAAATACGCCATTGTAACACGCTACAGAGCAAGTAGTTTGTGGCTGTTCAATTCTTTTGCGCAATTTACATCAAGGGGTTAATTAAACGTAGTTTTTCTGCTGTGGTGACTCCAAGAAACCGTCTTTTTCACCGCCAAAAAATACAATTTTCCTGTAGCATAATTCACAAGCGAAGGTTAATTACATTTTTTTTCTCTTGTTGTGTAGCGTAAAAAATACGCCATTGTAACACGCTACAAAGCTAGTAGTTTGTGGCTGCTCAGTTCTTTTGCGCAATTTACATTCAGGGGTTAATTAAGCGTTGTTTTTCTGCTGTGGTGACAAAACAAAACCGTCTTTTCACTGCCAAAAAATACAATTTTCCAGTAGCATAATTCACAAGCGAAGGTTAATTACAATTTTTTCTCTTGTGTAGCATAAAAAATACGCCATTGTAACACGCTACAAAGCTAGTAGTTTGTGGCTGCTCAATTCTTTTGCGCAATTTACATCCAGGATTTAATTAAGGATTGTTTTTGCTGTGGGGGACAAAAATAAACCGTCTTTTTCACCGCCAAAAAATAAAATTTTCCTGTAGCATAAGTCACAAGCGAAGGTTAATTACAATTTATTCTCTTGTTGTGTAGAGTGAAAAATACGCTATTGTAACACGCTACAAAGCTAGTAGTTTGTGGCTGCTCAATTCTTTTGCACAATTTACATCCAGGGGTTAATTAAGCGTTGTTTTTCTGCTGTGGTGACTCCAAGAAACCGTCTTTTTCACCGCCAAAAAATACAATTTTCCTGTAGCATAATTCACAAGCGAAGGTTAATTACAATTTTTTCTCTTGTTGTGTAGCGTAAAAAACACGCCATTGTAACACGCTACAAAGCTAGTAGTTTGTTGCTGCTCAATTCTTTTGCGCAATTTACATCTAAGGGTTAACTAAGTATTTTTCTGTAGTTGTACTCAGTAAAATAAATTTTCTTTTTCACCGCCACAGAAGAAATTCTGTAGCATAATTCATATCCGAAGGTTAATTACGCCTGTTTGTGCTTTTACATTCAGTAAAATACACAGAGTTTTTAAACGGGATATACAAGTCAATTTTTCCTGGCCATTTGTGGAGCGCAGTTTATGTCTAAGGGTTACCCGAGCTTGTTAGTGGGTTCATTTAGAGTCAAATACAGGGTGTGTATTTATCATATACAGATCTTCATCAAACAGTGTCTGTACATTTTAGAACAAACAGTATGTCAGTCAGAGAGGTGGAAGGCTCTTCACCTGCGAGTGGCAGTGGCACAAACATTCCTGGAGCAGGCCCAGGTCGCAGCACAGCAAGGGGACGTTGCAGCAGGGGTCAGTCGGTGAGGCCACAACTGCAGGTGTCATCTAGCGGCCGTGTGCTGACTAGCAACCCAAGGGTTCTTGATTGGTTGACTAGGTCATCCACTTCCTCCCAGATGACATCTGACAACCCCAGCCAAGAGTCGGTGGGAACGTCAGACACAACCCTTAGTTGGCATGGCCCGGGAGCGGGTCAGCAGCCCTCACCTGTCCTCAACCCGCCTCTGTTCCATCCGGTTCCCTCAGCCAGAGATCTACTATGTGGTCTGGGCTCAGTGCCACTATATAGCGAGGATGAACAATTTGAGGAGGGCAGTCAGCAGCTACTTGGCAGCGAAGAAATGGGGCCAATATCCCCTGCTTCTTGCAGTAGGCGGCAAAGTATAGATGTGGAGAGTGGCATGGGAGGTCATGTTGTGAAGGGTCAGCCTCTGCATACCAAGACCAGTGATGAGGACAGCAATGACGATGAAACACGTATTGATGATGATGTAGCCGACTGCACTTGGGAGCCGGGTGAAGCAAGGGCTTCATCATCGTCAGGAGAAGAGGGCATCAGCTTGCGCGTCAGGCAGCGGCACAGCCAGCAAGTGGGTTGTGTTGCCGTTAGGCAAGGTAGCAGCAGTGTGAGGTCGGGAGCCAAGCGGCCACGGGGTAGAAAATCCGCTTCGCAGGTCCAAGAAAGTAGCGGCACAGGGGCTCAGCAAGGCAGCGGCGGTAAGGTTGGCGGTAAAATCAGCTACTCGGCGGTGTGGCAGTTCTTTGCTAAGACACCGGAGGAGCTGAATATGGGTATATGTAGAATCTGTGGGCAGAAAGTGAAGCGTGGCCAGGGAGCTAACATTGGCACCACGGCCCCGCGTCAACACATGCAGCGTCACCATCCGGTGGCCTGGGAGAAATGTGGCTCAGATGTGGTGGTCCAACCTGCCGCCGCAGCAGCGGCAGCCAGTGGCACGCATGCCATTGCAGACAGTCAAGGCTCCACAACCTCTGCAGAAGGTAGCTGTTTCTCTTTGACATCATCTCCCGGTCCAGATGCTCCTGCTGCTCGCTACTCATGGCGCCAGCAGTCGTTCAGCGAGGCGATTGCAAAGAGACAACAGTATGCGTTCAGCCATCTTAAGGTGCAGCAGCTGACCGTGCTCCTGTCCAAGTTGTTGGTACTGCAGTCCCTCCCTTTCCAAATGGTGGACTCTGCACCATTCAGAGAACTAATGGCTTGTGCCGAGCCGAGATGGAGAGTTCAAAGCCGTAATTTCTTTTCCAAAAAGGCAGTACCAGCACTTCATAAATATGTAGAACACAAAATAGGCCAGTCCTTGAGCTTATCGGTTTGTTCCAAGGTGCACGGCAGCGCGGACGTCTGGAGCTGTAACTATGGTCAGGCCCAGTACATGTCCTTTACATCCCACTGGGTGAATGTGCTTCCTGCCCAGGCACACCAACAACTTGGACAGGAGACGCCGCTTTCTCCTCCACGTTGTCAAACTGCGGCTCCTGCGCCAATGTCCGCCTCCTCCTCCTCCACCACTACCATCATCTCAGCCTCCACAAATACTGCTCCATCATACTACATGAGTAGGGCACAGCGGTGTCACGCAGTTCTACACCTGGCTTGCCTCGGCAAACAAAGTCACACAGGGGAGGAACTTCTCCGCGTCATGCAGCAAGAAATCGATGTGTGGCTTTCTCTGCGCCAACTGCAAATCGGAACCATGGTGACGGACAATGGGAGGAACATGTTGTCTGCGCTGCACTGAAGAGGATTGGTCCATGCGCCCTGCCTGGCGCACGTGTTCAATCTGGTTGTGAAAAGGTTCCTGAAGTCTTCCATAGATCTTCAGAAGATTCTGAAAATGGCCAGGAAACTGTGCATGCACTTTATCCATTCACACAAAGCCAGGAACACCCTCCTCGAGTTGCAGCGGCAGAACGGCCTCCCCCAACACACTCTGATATGCGATGTTTCCACCCGTTGGAATTCCAGCCTGCACATATTGGACCGACTGTATGAACAGAGAAAGGCCATTAACGATTTTTTGATGATCCAGGCGGACAGGAGTACTCCCCTGTGTAACTTTGATATCAGCCAGTGGCAGCTCATGCGTGACACCTGCCGTTTGTTGAGGCAATTCGAGGAGGCAACGTTAATTGTCAGTCGCAAGGACTACGAGATGAATAACGTCATTCCACTGCTTCATGTCCTGGAACAGATGCTGAAAATTCTGTCTGGGCAGGGGACTGGAGATGTGGTGACTACATCTCGCAGCCAAATGAGTCCACTGGGGACTGAAATGGAGGAGGAGGAGGAGGACATTGGAGCAGAAGCATTGTCTGGTGAAATGAGTGGATTTTCTACCCAGGTGACAAGAGAGGAGGAGCAGGAGCAGCTGGAGGAGGTAGATGGAGATGAGGAAGACGAGGCAGATGACCCGCAAGCACCGTGGCAGTATACAGTGGAGATGGAAGCAGTGAGCCCCTCGGAGTCACTTGTGCAGATGGCCCACAGCATGCTGATTTGCCTGGCTAGTGACAGCCGAATAGTCAGCATCCGGCAGAGGGATGACTTCTGGCTCTCCACCCTATTGGACCCTCGCTACCGGTCCAAAATGGGAGCCTTTTTCCCAGCTATTGAGAGGGAGGATAAACTCAAATACTATAGGGAAATCCTCCGTAGTCAGTTGGCCGCTGCCTATGTGCGGCATCGTCCCTCCTCTGGCAGGTCTGACCAGGGGGTTCTTCAGCGCTCACGTACTACTGCCGTGGCTGCTGGGGGAAAGTGGGGGGGGGGGGGGGTAAGGAGCAGTACCAGCTCCATCAGCAGTAACCTAAGTCTGGAGACACTGATGAGCAGCTTCCTTCACCCGCCTAGTGAGGAGGGCAGTCGCCAGCAGCAGCAGCAGGACCTGGAGCAGTTCCTGAACCAACAGGTGGTGGCCCACATGGACAGTACTCTGCCACCCCAGTTAGAAGATCCGCTGGACTACTGGGCAGCCAAACTGGATGTGTGGCTGCAACTTGCCGAGTTTGCAGTGGAGAAGCTGTCCTGCCCGGCCAGTAGTGTGGCATCAGAGCGGGTGTTCAGTGCGACGGGGGTCATCGTTACCCCAAGGAGAACCCGCTTGTCCACAGGAAATGTGGAACGACTGACCTTTGTCAAGATGAATCAGGCGTGGATCGGCCAGGATTTCAACACACCAATGCCTTAGGCATCAGTCTGGGTTCAAACTACCTGCCTCAGCCACTATTCTGATGCCGCCACCCGCCTGATGCCACACATTTGCTGACAGTTTCTCCATCTGCCTACCACCATCTTTACCAGAGACTGGTATTGCCACCCACTTCATCAGTTTGTCATTATGCCACTCTATGACCTCATGCTGCTGCTGCTGTTGCTGGTGCCGTGACATCCACACTGTGTCATTGTGCCACTCTCTGACCTCATGCTGCTGCTGCTGTTGTTGCTGCTGCGGTCACCTACACACTGTGTCATTGTGCCACTGCCTGACCTAATGCTGCTGCTGTCATGACCTCCACACTGTGTCATTGTGCCACTCTGTGGCCTACTACTGTTTTGCCACCTCCAGAATGTCATTGTGCCACTGTCTGACCTCATGCTGCTGTGGCTGCTGCTGCCGTAACCTCCACACTGTGTCATTGTGCCACTCTGTGGCCTACTCCTGTTTTAGCCACCTCCAGAATGTCATTGTGCCACTGCCTGACCTCATGCTGCTGCTACCGTGACCTCCACTCTCTGTCATTGTGCCACTCTGTGGCCTACTCCTGTTTTTGCCACCTCCAGAATGTGATTGTGCCACTGCCTGACCTCATGCTGCTGCTGTGGCTGCTGTCGTGACCTCCACTCTCTGTCATTGTGCCACTCTGTGGCCTACTACTGTTTTGCCACCTCCAGAATGTCATTGTGCCACTGTCTGACCTCATGCTGCTGCTGCCGTGACCTACACACTCTGTCATTGTGCCACTGTCTGACCTCATGCTGCTGCTGTGGCTGCTGCCGTGACCTACACACTCTGTCATTGTGCCACTGTCTGACCTCATGCTGCTGCTGTGGCTGCTGCCGTGACCTACACACTGTGTCATTGTCCCATTCTGTGGCCTACTCCTGTTTTTGCCACCTCCAGAATGTCATTGTGCCACTGTCTGACCTCATGCTGCTGCTGCCGTGACCTACACACTGTGTCATTGTGCCACTGTCTGACCTCATGCTAATGCTGTGGGTTCTGCCGTGACCTACACACTGTGTCATTGTCCCACTCTGTGGCCTACTCCTGTTTTTGCCACCTCCAGAATGTCATTGTGCCACTGTCTGACCTCATGCTGCTGCTGCCGTGACCTACACACTGTGTCTTTGTGCCACTGTCTGACCTCATGCTGCTGCTGTGGCTGCTGACGTGACCTACACACTCTGTCATTGTGCCACTGTCTGACCTCATGCTGCTGCTGTGGCTGCTGCCGTGACCTACACACTCTGTCATTGTGCCACTGTCTGACCTCATGCTGCTGCTTTGGCTGCTGCCATGACCTACACACTGTGTCATTGTGCCACTCTGTGGCCTACTCCTTTTTTTGCCACCTCTAGAATGTCATTGTGCCACTGTCTGACCTCATGCTGCTGCTGCTGTTGATGCCATCAACTCCACACTGTGTCATTGTGCCACTCTTTCGTCTACTCCTATATTTGCCACCTCCAGAATTTCATTGTGCCACTCTCTGACCTCATGCTGCTGTGGCTGCCACCGTCACCTCCACACTCTGTCACTGATGTTGCCACCTGAGCCCTCAGCTTGTTTTTTTCCAGCTGTCGCTGCTATGACTTTATCAGGCTACATTCCCCCTTCAGTTTTTGGTCAGTTTTCCCCTCTTAAGTGCCCAGGGAATTTTATAGCATACATGCCAACTCTCCCGCTTTTGGCGGGGGGGGGGGGGGGGGGGGTCCCGCTATTTGGGGTCCCCCCCCCCCCCGCCCTCCCGGCAGAGTTGGCGAAACTCCCACCGCCAACAGGCAGCGGGGGTCCTTTAAATGGCCGCGGCGACAGAGTAGCGCTGGTGCACTACCTGGCTAACAAATGGGGGCACTACCTGGCAAAAAAGGGGGCACTACCTGGCTAACAAATGGGGGCATCACCTGGCAATAAAGGGTGCACTACCTGGCTAACAAAGAGGGCACTACCTGGCGAAAAAAGGGGGCAACTACCTGGCAACAAAGGGGGCACTACCTGGCAACAAAGGGGGCACTACCTGGCTAACAAATGGGGGCATCACCTGGCAACAAAGGGGGCACTACCTGGCAACAAAGGGGGCACTACCTGGCTAACAAATGGGGGCATCACCTGGCAACAAAGGGGGCACTACCTGGCTAACAAATGGGGGCTCTACCTGGCAACAAATGGGGCACTACCTGGCTAACAAAGGGGGACATCTAACTGGCTAACAAATGGTGGCATCTACCTGGCTACAGAGGGGGCATCTACCTGGCTACAGAGGGGGCATCTACCTGGCTACAAAGGGGCATCTACCTGCCTGTAAGGGGCACTACCTGGTTATGGGGGGCTACTACCTGGCTATAAGGGCATCTACCTGGCTTTCTTCCAAAGCCGTTATGCAGTTAGGCGGAGTTGGTGTGGCTTTTTTGAAGGGGCGTGGCACACCAACAAGATGGGCGTGTCCACGCGTGCCGCCCTCTTCAATCTCCTGCTTTTCCACTTTCAAAAGTTGGCAACTATGTTTTATAGTGAAGCGATTCTAAGAGCGGCGGCAGTCATGTGCGTGTCATACTAAAACACAACATTGTATGATGACCAAACCAAGCTCCCTCTGCATATTTAAGCATGGCACAACATTCTACAGCACCCTGCAGGCTCTGTGCAGCCTTGAAATAGCTGTTTTTTAACGTGATTCGTCCCGAAGTAATTCGGAACGAAGTTATTTTTGTCGGGAAATTCGGCAAAGTCACCGAATCAAATTTTTGAGAAATTCGCCCATCCCTAATCATCTCCCATTGACTTTAATTGGGTTCGGCGTTCGATTCGGAGTTCGGGACGAATTTCTCAAAATTCGGAGTTCGCCCTGAACTCAAATCTTTTAGTGCTCGCTTATCATTATTTATGATCAAAAACAGTACAAAAAAACTTGCTCTGCTGATTAAGGGGACTGGCTACACAATCCGTACCACATCTGAAAGTACCCCGTGGTTGTCTATGCAGCCACATACCGGTGTTGCTTTGTGGGGATATGAAATGAATCTGGATTAATCTGTCCTTAAGTGATCTGCCGTTACGATAGGTAATTTGTCGACTATCCGGAATATAATCAGATAGATCTTGATCCATCAGAAGGATGCGCCAATATTTTTTTGCTGCTTCCTGTCATCGAATGGGGCAATTATACGTGCCTGTGTTTATTCAGATGCCTCAGGTTTCAGATTCAATAAAGCCATTCGATTATCAATTTTTTCACTGGGATAACCTTGACTCAAAAAACGGTCCCTCATGACTGTTGCTTCAAATCACTCAACTTGGAGCAGTTCCTCCTAACATGAAGGAATTGGCCATTAGGGATGCCCTGTTTCAGTCCAAAGGGGTGAAGGCTTTCCCAACATAAGAAACTGTTGGTTACTCTCAGTTTCCTTTATAGGCTATTATGAATATAGCCCCTCCAATCCATCATGATAAGTACATCTAGAAAAGGTAAAAAATCTCCCTGTGAACCACGACTCCCCTCCTCCATTTGCTGTCTGAATCTTCATGGGACTACCACATCCAAGAGCTTCTCCATTTGTATTGTTTAACCCCCTGCTCTGCTGTTTTAGATGTAATGGTATGAATTTGTGCTCTAATAACTTTGTCTGTATCTCCAACTGTGACAAGAGGCCTCGATGCCCAGTTTTCCCCACTTGCAAATCGCCTTCTGCTCAGTAACATCCTCCACCCCTCCCATTTCTTGTTTCACACCTGGTATCTGATTTAAGATAGTTGACTATAAAAGTGCACATTTTAGGTCAGTGCTGACCTGGTCAGTGATGCAATACCATAGATGCAATATCCAGTAAGTACAGTTCCATAAGTGTGATTTCAGAATTATACCAGAATTGAAGCCAGAAATGAACCAGGAATGACCTTAAGGTAAACATTAAGTTAGTCTGCTTTATAGCCGTACCACCCCCAAAATGCACTTCTATGCCATATCATCACTACCTCCCTATTCCTCAAACTCCTTGTCTACCCTCACATACCCACACTGGGCAACGACTTCCATATCTCCCCGTCTATCCTAGCCTCACACCTGACCTCTACTCTCCACCTCTTTCACAGCACCAAAACCTCTCTCACAAAATCTACACAACCCCCTTTTGCTCTATCCCACACACACCTTCTCACACTCCCCCTGCTTCTCCTCGTTGCTGGGTACATATCTCCAAACCCCGGCCCCCTCAGCACATCCCCACTTTGATTTCACCTGCACCTTACCGGCCAAGAAGCACCAACTCCCATAACCCCTTTCACCTAAAGCCCATTCCCCTCACCCCCGCTATCCCTATCCCCATGTCTGGAGCTCTCTGGAATTTACATTCTGTGTGCAACAAGCTTCCCTTCATCCATGACCTTTTCATCTCCCGCAACCTATCCTTCCTTGGACTAACAGAAACCTGGCTGACACCCTCTGACACAACTTCCCCTGCTGCACTCTCTTACGGCGGGCTTCAGTTTACCCACTCCCCCCGCCCTGGAATTAAACATGACGGAGGTGTCGTCTTTCTTCTGTCAGATATCTGCTCTTTTGTCCCCATTCCACCAATACCTTCCCTCACCCTCCCCTCCTTCGAGGTGCACTCCGTCCGCATCTACTCCCCCTCCAACCTCCAAGGGGCTGTTGTTTATCGTCCCCCAGGCCCTGCCACTGCATTCCTTGACCACTTTGCTTCCTGGCTCCTTCACTTTCTTTCCACTGACATCCCCACTATTATCATGGGAGATTTCAACATCCCAATCGACACACCCCACTCTACTACTAACAAATTCCTGTCACTCTCCTCTTCCTTTGGCCTCACCCAATGGACCTCTGGAGCCACTCAAAGATGGACACACACTGGAACTCATCTTCACCCGCCTCTGCCCTCTATCTAACACCTCAATCTCTCCTTTACCCATCTCTGACCATAATCTGCTCACCTTCTCCACCAATTCCACCCCACCTGCCCCCTCTGCCCCAAATCTACTGCTCCCCATAGAAACCTAAAACACCTTAACCCTCACACTCTCTCTGAATCTCTTTCTCCACCTTTCTACGACCTTCTCATTTTCTGACCCAGACGCAGCCACCACTTTCTACAGCAACACAATCACTTCCACTCTTGAAGTGGTCACCCCTCTCACACACAACAGAACACGCAAAATCAACAGACAACCCTGGCACATAGACTCCACCAAACAGCTGAGGCGAGTTTCCAGAGTTGCCGAACGCCACTGGAAGAAAACCCGCTCCACTGCTGACTTCACCTTATACAAACAATCACTGTATACATTTAAATCTGCACTTGCATCAGCCACACAGGATTACTTCACCACTCTCATATCCTACCTGTCTCACAACCCCAGACAACTATTCAAAACCTTCAATGCGCTCCTCCGTCCACCTGCACCCCTCCCCATCTCTCCTCTCAGCAGATGACTTTGCCACTCACTTCCTAAATAAGATCAATCTCATCAGACAAAGCTTCACCCTGCAGTCCCCTCCGTCTGCCTCTATTCCTGCAGTTTCCTCGCATCCCACCTCTACACCTGCTCATCACTATTCCCCCCTAACTTCCTTCTCTATTGTCATTCATGACAAACTCTCCACTCTACTGTCCAAATCCAACCTCACTACCTGTAATATCCCCAAAATTAGGAAGGGAAAGTTGAAGGGGAGGTTAGGTTTCCTTTATATTCCCGTTTGTATAAGGAATGTATGGCTTTCTGTGGATCTTCTCCAGTACTATGAAACCTTTAACTTAGGAGTGTGACTTTCTCTGCGGATAGGACCATGCATTATACAATTACGTATAACTGTAAGTTATTTCATATTCTATCTGATTAATATCAACTTTGTTCCTACCTGGAGTCTACCCTTTAGTGCATCTTCATTTTTGCTGACCGTATATTGTTTTGTATTTTTAAGCGTATTTGAATAAAAGTTATATTTTAATTAGGTATTTTGTCCTGCAGTGATTAGCTCTTTGAACGCCTAATGCATAGTATGTAGCTCTGCCGTTTTTTTTCAGTAACAAAATTACTCAACAGTAAACTTATGAAACATTTCTTTTCTAATTCATTCTAACTTGAGTTTGGGTCATAGAAGGCACATTTTGCTGAACAAAACAAATACATTTCAAATTGAAAGAACCAACACAGCTCAGTATACAGAACAAAGTTTTGGCAGCAATGCATAAACCTTGTTTTACGCAATAAAAACATTTATTTTTTCCATTTAAAAAAACACAATCAGATCATATACCAAAAAAGAACAAAGTTATGTCTGTCAGACTTTGATGACATAAAAACGCAACTTTTAACAAAAGCATTTTTATTGTGTAAAAGTAGTAAAATATAATAACAGTATAAAATTGATAGTGTTGTAATTGTATTGAACTGCATAGTAAAATAATCATGTCATTTACAGTGCACACTGAACATTGTAAAAATGAAACCAAAAAACAATGGTAGAATTGCTGGTTTTTTTTTTTTTTTTTTTAATTTTCATTGCCCAGTGCTTAAAAAAACTGTGAAAAACCTGTGGGTCCACAATGTGCAATGCATCCCTAGATGAATTGATTTAAACATGGGGTGACTTCTGGAAGGTTTCACCTGTACTGATCCTTTAGGAGCTTTGGAAATGTGACATGGCACCCACCACAACCTGCGTTCCAAAATCCAAATAGGGCTGCCTTCCTGCCATGCACCTAAATAGAGTTAACACCCACCTGTAGAGTAATGCCAAACTTAAAAGAAATTGCATAAAATATTTTGGTGTGTGTTTCATTTTCATTCCCCAACACAAAAAAAAGTGAAACATTTGTGGAGTCAATATGCTAAATATACACCTTATGTAATGGCTGTGGGTAGTTGATCCACTAGACCACTGCTGGTAGTGGTGTAAGCCACATCAGGGAGCAGAGGCTAAGGGGCTTTTTCACAAAATCCCGCTGCAAGGCAAGTTGGGCTTGCTGTAGCAATAGACCTCCAGGTAACTACCCTTGACATGACTTGCTTGCAGTGGCAGCTGAGGTGTAGTGAGTACAGAATCATATGACAGGCTCGTAGTCGGGAACAGGCAGGATAGTCAGGTAAAGTGACAGGCAAAGCGTAGTCAAGGGACGGAGGCAGGAGGTCAGGAACACAGTAGAGGCAGGCACACAAAAAACACTTTCTCAAAGGCACATAGATTTGGCAAGGGGTAAGAGGAAAATCATAAATCACCGGAATGCTGGCCCTTTAAATTTTACAGAGTTGGCGCGCGCGTGCCCTATTGATTGGGGGCTTACATGGAGCAAGGAGAGGTGAGTACAAGGTGAGTACAAGCGCACATACAGTTAGGAGAATGAGCGGCTGGGGGAGAGACATGGATGTGCCCGCAACCCGCAGTGCAGGGAGCTGGGACACATGTAACACCTAAATATATTCCTTAAGGAGTATAGTTTCCAAAATGATGGGTTGCTTATTAAGTTTTTGCACATTAGTGTGTTGCAAACTTGAGATGGTCCCTAAAATATAGTCTAATAAAAATAAGGCCCCAAAATTCAGTAGGTGCTCCTCCTATTCTGACATGTGGTTGATTCAAATTGCACATGGGCTATCTTTAAAAGCTGAAAAATTGGGGGAATAAATATTGAGTGGCAGTTCCCTGTGTTTCAGTAAAAAATGGATTCAAATTTAAAACCTAAAAAAATTTCACCTCCATTGTGCTTTAATATCTGTGAAACATGTAGAGGGTTAACAAGCTTTCCAAATGTTGTTTTGAACACTTTAACCTCTTACCGACATTTGACGTACTCATACATCATGGTTGGGAAGGGGTTCTCGCATTTTAATGTATGTGTATGTCATGTAGATCTTGCATGTGCACAAGCGCAGCTCACAATATTGCGGCATGGGACCAGCTGTATATCACCGATGGCATCATGC